>CM076581.1:1248491253-1248794895 GCA_034641835.2 Pinus albicaulis | reverse complement strand
TGCGCCTCTGACCACCCGAACAAACCGGGTTTGTAAAAGCGACAAATTCTAGATGGTATTATCACGCCAAGAGGCTATTCATTCCTTCGCAACTCAAAGCTAAAGGCATGCTAATTAAGTTAGACTTGGAAAAAGTATACGATCATCAAAGTCGAATTATCTTAAGCAAATCCTATTGTCTTTTGGCTTTGATGATCGGTCGGTTCAGTGGGTGATGTCAACAATCACCTCTTCTCATTTCTCTATTTCATTAAATGGCTCCCCTTCAAGGTCCTTTACAGATTCTAGAGGTCTTCGACAAGGTGATCCCTTGTAATTGTTCCTCTTCATCTTAACAGTTGAGGGATTGGGCAGATTTATCAAATAGAAAGTTCAGGCTGGAGTGGTTAAAGGTCTCAACTTATGGGGTCCTCAATTGACGATGTCGCATCAACAATTTGTTGATGACATTATGTTATTTTGTCAAGCAACTCTTAGAGAATGTAAATCGATTTTGGAAATCTTAAACATCTTTATGATGGCTTCAGAATGCAACATTAACAAAGGTAAATCAAATGTTTTCTTTTTTAACATGACCCCTCATTCTAAACGTTTTCTTACTAGAACTCTTGGTTTTCATATGGGAGTACTCCCATCCAAATATCTTGGGATGCCTTTGTCTGAAAATGCGGTCAAAACTAGTAGTTGGAAAGCTCTTTTAAATAGAATTCAGAAACGGATGCTCAACTGGTCCTTTAGAGCCTTAAACTTACCTAGTCGAGTTATCCTTCTTAGATCTGTACTTCAAGCCCTCCCTTTTTATCAATTGTCAGGTATGGCTTGTCCAAAAAAAACCTGTGATGATATAGTCAGTATGTTTAAGAAATTCTTATGGCAAGGTGCCCAGGAAAAGAGAAAATGGTCCCTTCTCTCCTGGGATAAACTTACCTTACCTAAGCCTAAAGGGGGGCTAGGCCTTAGGGATCCTTATATTCTTAACCAGGTCATGGGGGCCAAGTTATGGTGGAGGTGGCTACAAGGAGGAGTAGCGTTATGGCAGACCATCTAGGCAAGGAAATACCATATGCCTCAAATGGTCAAAGAGCGGCTTAACTGCCTTAATATTAAAAAAGGTTCGGGGATATGGAACTTAGCATCTGCCAACAGAAATTTGATAAGAGTTCATAGTTTCTTGGAGGTTAGAGATGGTAATTATGCAGGCTTTTGGGAGGACTCATGGCAACAAAGGGAGAAGCTGTTTACAAGACTAGATTTGGCGGAAATTTTCCTATTTACATGAAACTATCGAAGTAAGGAAGTTCAATACTACTGGGATGACCAGAATGACTTATTATGGAGGAGATGGAAACAAAAGTGTCAATGGCATTAGGCTCTAGAAACACAGCAGTGGGAAAATTTTGCAAAAGAACTTCAGACTAGGAAGATTCCCATACAAGAGGGTACTGATATTCTTAGATGGAGTTACAGGCTGAGGGGTATGTTCTAGATTTAGGAAGCCTATCAACTGCAAGCACAACAACTTGACCTTCTGGAAAATCGGTTGTCGGAGAAGATTTGGTCCACGAAGCACTAGCCGAAAATAGAGCACTTCTTGTGGCTGGTGGGGCATGGGAGGATCCTCACATGGGACCAACTCCAAAAAAGGGGAATGAATGGGCCGTCTAAGTGTGTAATGTGTGAAGCATATGAAGAAACAATGGAACATCTATTAAACAATTGTGTAGTGGTGGATCAGATGTGGCTAAACCTTCACAGATTATTCCAACAAACTGATCAAAATAATAATAGTTTGCGCAAAACAATTAAAAACTGGAGAAAAGGTGGATACAAAAGCTCTGTGGTGAACAGAGCATGGTCGCTTGCAGTAGGATTTCTACTCTGGTCACAATGGAAAGAAAGAAATAGAAGGATCTTTCAAGATTGCAAACTTAATAATGAAGACATATGGAACATCACTAAACAGGGAATTCGAGAAACAATTCTGGCTGAAAAATGGGATCATGAAGATTGGGTGGTTCAAGGTCAGGGAGGTCGAATTCTTCAACAGTTAAATTTGAAAGAAGAAATGGTTTCAACTACATCCTAGAAACAAATTCCGTTACCTTATCAGGTGAGAAATACTTTTGATAGACCATAATTAGGCTTTCTAAAACTGAATTATGATGGAGCGTCCAAAGGGAATCCTGGATAGGCAGGTGCTGGAGGATTATTCCGAGACTGTGCAGGGACAACTCTCAGGATTTATGCTATTGACTTAGGGTACTCTACAAATAATGAAGCTGAACTAGCAGCGGTGAAACTAGGACTAGTAATTGCTAAGCGGGAGCACTATAACAGGCTGGAAATTGAAGGTGATTCTGCAATGGCTACCGTATTATTAAAAAAATCCTACAAGGAACGAATAGGGAATCGATCACTAAGAGTTGGCAGACAACAAGACTGATACATGAAATTCAACAAAAACTTAAGCAAATCGATTATGTCATACCTGTGCATGTGAGATGGCAAGGAAACAAGGCGGCCGATTATCTCGCGAACTGGGCATGTCGAAATGTGGACGGTTATTTGGGTCAACCATGGCAACGAGAGATGGTGCAGTCAATGCCTGATCTCTAGAATATCCTAACAGAGGATTTGCACCTGGGTACTCACGGTAACAATACTCGCCGATCGGGGTGTGAAAGTCATAGGACCGAGCCTAACAACGGTGATGAGCTTGACCGTGATTACATGGGTGGAGTACGCCTACCACGTGGTGGCCGCATGCAACCGCCGGTAGGTAATGGTCGATGGGATGTCCGTCACCCACCATCATAAATGAACCGCCCGTTGAATTCGAGGAGGATTAAGACTTTATTGCTCTTATGTTGCATCCTTTTGTATAATGTTCTTATGATGCATCCTTTTTGTATATGATATGGTCTTTAGACTTGGATATCCAGTACCGACAGATATGGTACAGGTTGTTAAGACTTTTTATGTTCTGGTTGACTTATTTTGAACTCCGATGGCCAAAATACCTAAGCCAGAGGTGTTGGAGGTCTAGCTTTCAGATCTTTTGCCCGATTTTATTAATAGAAATAGAAGATACCACCCGAGCTGCTAAAAAAAAAAAACGTGCCTCTTTAAAATAAAAATAAAAAATAAAAAATTACCTTCTAAATATAAAAATAATGTTAGTTATAACTTAAAAAAAAATATGATTATGTTATAAAGTAATTAGAAAAATGTTTGTTATAATAATAATAAAATGAATATGTTATAAAGTAATTAAAAGTAAAAAAAAATGTGAGTAAAATGTTTAAATTTTGGCATTTAAATAAACTATTTGAAGATCTATGTTAACTAATTTATGCTAATAACAACTTCATATATATCTATATAATAAAAAATGGTTACAATAAAATATTTTAATATTGTATATAAAAAAAATATTCTATGTAGGTTATCAATAAAATATTTTAATAAGAGATAATATTGACATATATCATTTTAATTTGCTTTGATAAAATGTCTCTATACACATGTTATGTAAAATATTTTAATGCCAAATATATATTATATATTAATTTTTAAAAACCATGTATGTATAGTAAATTTATTTGGTCCTATATATACTTTATATAGCATTCAAAAATACAATTAAATAATAGAAAATTACACAATATATTTTTTATTTAAAAAAATTTACTCGTCAAAAAATTTAATCCCTCTCATATATATTTATAATAAATCTATATTAATAAAACGCTTCTTTTTAAGAATAACAACACTATCAAAACATAAACCATTAATTACTTCATGAAAGCTTCCCACCCCATCACTATTTTTATCATTTCATAGAAAGACTCCCAAAATAACAGAACTCCGTTGAACAAATTCGTTTGATCTTGCTTTGCTTGTATTATTAGAGGTTAGACCGTGACAACAATATTTCCTTAATTAAAACAACGTATTTTCTTAGAGAAGAGGGTAAGACCTAAGATCGTGACAACTTAATATTAAAATATTAATATCTATTTTATTTAATTATAATATTTAAAATCATTTTAACAATATATTTCATCTATATTATTTATAAAAATATAATTTAAAATTAATTAATTAATTAATCAATTTTTAAAAATTTAATATACTAATATAAAACTAAAAAAACTTTTAATATATTATTAAAAAACTTAATTAAAAAAAAAAATCATTTTAAAAATTTAAACAATATTTTAAAAATAATAAAATAATATTAATTTTTATTAGATATCATTTTTTGGGATCCAACGATTTAAAGTTATTCAATTATGATTATTTTCATAAAAAGTAGTTGTAACTAACTAATTTTTCATGATTTTTGAATAGTTTACTTATTTTTCATGAAAACTGTTATAATTGAATAACTTAGTTTAACCCAATTAAATCTCAAAAAAAATATCTAATATAATGCACTGCAAAAATCCCTCAATATTTAAATAATTAATTTTTATTATTTTTATTAATTTTAATTCTAAACTTCCATAAAATACCCCATATTCACTAACAACACATCCTATTCTTGTCAACACCAATAATAAGATAAAAATGGAAGACTAAAGTTTAGTATAAAAAACAAAGTGCAGGCAACCATTTAGCCCGTGATCCGCGGCGGTGATTCATGCACATTAATTGACAATCCGCTGATCGAAATGTCTCCGCAGTGATAATTTGATCAACTCCCAACCACAAACTATTAAAACGTTTATAAAATTGAAGGAGAAGAAAACAATGTTCTGAAATTGATAATTGGTTGACTCTTGGCAACGATGGATTTCTGGAAACATCGACAAAACCTTTTGAAAAACAACAAATCCATGATAAAATTATACATGAATCTTTTAATTTTATATAAGTTGAATCTATTAGAATTTTAAGTTATTTTAGTTTAATGCTTTTATAATTAAAGAAGAATATCTTAATTTTATATGAAAAGATGAATTTATTAGAATTTTAAGTTATTTTAGTTTAATGCTTTTATATGCTATATTTATTTATTGAATATTAGTTGTGTGAGGATATAATTTTAGTAATAGATTTTGTAGTGGATTCTAATTGTATATAATTTTTAATTTTGAAAAGTGAATATTTATTTTTAATATTATTAAAAGATGAAAAATATTTTATTGGACCATAATTTAAAGGTTTTATTGTAATTTTTACATAATATAATGTTATGTCAATAACTATTTCACATATTTTATGCCATGCATGGTTGCAATATAAGATATAAAAATATAAGATGAAAATAAATATATTTATAAAAAATTATTTCTCACCACCATTTATGTTTTCTTAAACACTTATGTACAAGTAAAACTCTAAATGTGTAGACTTACTAGTGGTTACTAGCCAACTCTAAATGTGTAGACTCACTAGTGGTCACTACCCACCAAAGCAAGCAATTAATTTATCCACTTCAAATCTTTAACTTGTATTTACCATTGAAAATATAGATTCACACAAGGTATGATACAAAGATGTCAAATGTGGATTGATTGTGACTGAGACACTGATGGGTAAGAAGGCCAAGAGTGATGGACTAAGGAATTCCTTTTTCCAAAGTATGATGGTAAGGCTAACCTCGCAACAAGAAAAGATTCCAAGATGGAGGGTTGACAAGGGTTGATGACTAAATAGAACTACAAGTTGAAAGAATGGAGAGTGGATTTCCACTTTGATTTCACACTTTATGGCCTTAGGGCAAGTCTAGAAGACTAAGGTAGGGTTCTGTATATTATTATAAATAAAAATATATTAGATATCACTTTTTTTTTCTTGGGGGGGAGGGATTTAAGTGCATTAAGTCATTCAACTATGACTATTTTCATGAGAGGTAGTCATAACTAACTAAGTTCTCATTATTTTGAGGATTGCATTGGGGATGCTCACAGGGGTGAAGAAGTGTGATTGAAACTAGTAAAACTCAAGGGGGTGAAGAAGTGAGGGGTGAAGAAGTGTGATTGAAACTAGTAAAACTCAAGGGGGTGAAGAAGTGTGATTGAAACTAGTAAAACTCACAAGGGTGAAGAAGTGTGATTGAAACTAGTAAAACTCACAGGGGTGAAGAAGTGTGATTGAAACTAGTGAAATGAATCACATAACCTCAATCATCACTTTCGCGACTTAAACCTGTAGGTCACCACAGGTCACCCATCCCAGATCGCCTCTAGCTCAAGCACTGCTTAAATGTGGAGTTTTCCCCACAATCAAACCTACTTAGCATGCTACCCTATTTGCAAAAACCCCTCATTTTTATATAGGCCTAGTCTAACTTATAGACGTACAAATTTTTTTAAAAACTTGAGTTTAAATAATTTAATCTACATAATTGGAGTGCCCCAAGTGTTTTTCATGGTGCTAAAACCATTTATGGATTCAAAAATGCATTTTAAACAACAAAAATTCTTGAAATTTATTGCCAGATTTTAATGAATTTCGGTGAAAAAAATTATTTCATCTATAAATTATACTACATATTTTATATATACTATTTATTAGAGAATTGTATTTGGATGACACACACCAATCATTAATATAGTTGCAATCTAATCATTAAATGTCTATTTTTTTGGAATGATAGTTATTGCAATGTTGTATATACATTTTTTTAAATGTGTTTTCAGATGTATAAATAGATTCAACATCTTAATAACTCTAGGGTTACTTAAAACATCTAGATTAAGGAACTCAAATTTACTATTTAAAAAAAATCTCTACTTTATTTTAAACAAAATATACAAATTACAAATTTCAACTTTCAACTTTTGACTACATTACAAATTAAATATTTTAAAATTTATTCACAATAACAAAACTTTAAAAATCAATCAAATCTATACGTCAAAACAAAACGTTGGAATCACTTAATACAAGCAAATAACAGAGCTCAAGTTCATCGTTCTAAAAAAAAGTTTTAGAACAAAATCTATATATATATATATATATATATATATATATAAACATTCACAATTAAACTACACAAATCACAAGTTTCAACCTTAACTACTTTACAAACCAGTATAGATCTATTCATGTGCAAAATACAATGTATTATTTTTCATTGTTTAAATTGTATTTTTAAATGTTAAATGAAATAAAAATTTTAAGAATGTCGAACTTACAAACTTACATCACCTCATACTCCTATATAAAATAAGCCTCTTAACTCAATTAAAATCTTTCAAATCTATTCACTTTAACAACAATTTTATATATATAAACATAACAATTATATATAAAAACAAAAAAAAAGTTTGAATATTTGATTTTTGGATTCTGCTAAATTAAATATTATTTTGCATTAAATCATCTGGATTTTCCAAACATCTTCTCACCACAGCATAAGGATAACAATTATCACGATAATACAAATACAAAAATATAGTGATTCCGCAATCATCATTTACAGTATTTTTCTGTTTCTGTGACACCTATGCCACTATTTTCTGGTCAGATCACGGTCCTCCAGATGAAATCATGCATAACCTGCATGTTCCTAAATTCCCTGAATATTTTCTATGGGGATGTATGTGAGCTTTATGCCATTCTTTTGAAATCAAGATAGGTCTAATTATGAGAGTGTTTAAATCATATATTTGATGGAGGAAATGGTTTTGCAAATTTTACAGGTATCTAAAATTTGAAACTTAAAAACTATAATCTCCATTTCCAAAAACATTTCACAAATTTTCAACTATTTTGCGATAAAAACATCACGTTTCGATCATTTTCCGAACAAAAACATCACCTTTGGATCATTTTCCAAGAAAAAATGTCACCTCCCTAGACTACTATGTTCAGATGGACCTGATAACGCGGCTTCATGAATGAAACAATGTGGCTCTACACCATGAAGGTCTAGCCACATTCGTAGACCTTCATTTCCTACATTTTGAGTTTGTTGAGCCTTTGAAAATACTCGTGAACGTACATCAAATCCCAAATGACACCCATCCCTCTGGGCTTTAGAACCCTCACCACTTCCTAGATCGCTTTCACGTGCTCAGCCACAGCAGCGGAGCTCTTGTGCCAGAATTCCCTGCCCACGGTGTGCAGAAAACCGGTGGAGACCACCACGTCGAAGTAATTGTCCATGAATGACAGAATTTCGAGCGTCCCTGCTTCTGCAAGTAACATATACTTGGACTCCTTCAATGGCCATCGTTTTCAGAGTCGCCGACATGGTTTCTTGGCTGGCCAGCCAGAGATCGATTCCCACGACCCGACCGCTACTACCTTCTTTCTTCAGCTACCTCACAACGACATTCAGAAGAATGCTGCCCCCACAACCGATATCCAAAGCGGTTTTCACGTTGCACCAGTCGCCCACCATGCCCACCATTTTCTCGCGACATGTTAATGGAGAACAACTAGAATGCGAAGAGCCACTTTGAAGAACAATCCCATGGTGCCCAGAGCCATTAGAGAACCTGCAACCCCGACTGCGAATCTGCAGGCTTGAAGGGAGAGGGACGGTATGGATCTGGCCAAGAAATGACAGATTTGGCCAAAGTAAGACAGTAATAGAAACGATAAAACGCTTAGCACAAAACCTTGGAATCAGTTTGGAGTGATTCCAAGGGTATATTCAAGCATAGATATTAGTATTGGGTTCTAAAATTCCTCCAAAACAAAAGAAATCTACACCGATTAAGCCCTCATAAATCTATACTATTACACATTAAGAGGAAGAATTGCAACATGACATATCAAAATTACGGGACCAAGGGCAACAAATTTCTCTCTCACAAAGAGCAACCAAAGTGGAAATAAAACAGGACATGGATGGATTAAAAGGGGACATGTATGGTTTAAAAGGAGACATGGAGGGTTTAAAATCAAACATGGAAGCTAAGATAAATGGCTTTAAAGAAGACATGGAAGGTTTGACAAAGCTGTTGCAATAAAGGCTCCCGAGTGGTGACAAGGTAATCCATGAAAATATGGATGAAGACAAAAGGAATATGAAATATTATTTTAGAGAATCCAACATTTGTTTTAAGAACCACCACATTCCAAATATTAATATAAGGACGTTTGATGACAAGGATCTGGTAACATGGATACTATAGATCGAACAATATTTTGATCTCTATGGTGTGAAACACATACAAAAGGTACGCATTACAACTTATTATTTAGAACCCAATAAATTTGTATGGTGTTGATGGCTTTGTTTTCGTGAACTACTTGTAACTTGGTCAATTTTTACGGATAACATGATTGCACATTATGAGGATACAAAAAGCAACACCTTCTTTAGCCAATTTTTTGGGCCAAAATTGTGAATTACGGATAAAACATGCTTCCCTAGACATATGAAAATGTAGAACAACAGATTAAAGACTATACGACTACCTTTCCTAACTCAGAACATAGACACAGAAAGGATTAGAGGCTTACTTGTGATCCAAGCACTTCTAAATGGCTCCTTCTATCGCTTTTGTTGTAGCTTCAAATTCAAGCAATTTGTGAGAAATTCTTCCTGCAAGAAATAACACTAAAACAGCAGAAGATAGCAATAATACAAATGTCTATTCAAGTTAGTTAGCTAAATCAGTAAATCATAAACAATATACATCAACTAAGATCTTGCAATATGGAAAATCAAATCCAATACAGATGCATATAGGGAAAAGTAAGATGTATTCTTTAATGATGATAGAAGGAGAGGTTACAACCAAATGACTGATTTGAAGTGACTCTTCCAACAACGATCCTCAGCCCCATCACAGTATCAATCTCTCTAGCAGCTGTTACACAAATCTAACTCTCAATTGAAAATCCTCCAGCATTTCTCTATTCAAATTCTTCCTTCTTAAACACTCAGATCTGTGCTCAATTTATAGATGAACTGAAGGTAGTTTTGTAATGAATGACTTTCCAATAATAACCAAGACATGTTCCCGATCATGTAGATGTCAAATGGACATTTGGATTCAAAGCTTGACACATGTTAACTCTTCTAGAAGGCACTAGCCAAGTGGAGATTCCGGAACAATGAGAATTTCGCTCCCAATGTGACCAATGCACCCATAGATGTCAGGAAGTGCTTTACAGAGCAGCCTTGCATGGGGCCACCTTATGCAACGCACTTAGTCCCCTTAGAGGTAGCGTTGGTGAGCTCCCATATGCTATATAATAAACTTCAAACCTTGGAAACCTTTGATTGATGAAAGTCATGTTTGATTTGTCTTGTTCTTGCCTTAGGGCATGTAGCAACTTGAAATGATAGGGAATGATAGACCCTTAGTCATTGGTTCTAGATATGATTCCCAGTTAACTAGGTCATTGGGAATGATGCCCAAATTGACCTACAAAAATTTCCCCCTAAAGCATGAAGTCAAAATAATAAAAACATTTGATTGAGATGCTTTACACTGTGATGGGCTGGAAATGAAGCGGAGTGGTCACCTGCATCAATCTTACAATACATTACATCATGATATATCCTCTTTTATCATAATTGCTGAGGGTAGGCATTCCCATGTTCAGCATATAAACAATCTAACAACATGTACATAATTCAGAAAGGCGTCGACACTGGAATGTTTCCCAATGCAGACATGCCTACAGATATAGGCCCATGTTCGGATGACAATCTGTATGTAAGGTCACCGTACAGATGATGTGTACAACAATCCTAAAATCGCAGCCTGGATTGCTGAAACTAGATCTGGGGTCTTCTTATCTCATGCACTCGATCATTCGGGTACAAGTCTAGCCATGTGAATATATGATTTGTCGTCGAACATGGAAAGACATCGTTTGATTACCAGCCAATGATGTGAGTTGTTAACAAATGCGAGAGAACCACCATTAATAAAAATGGCCCTCAAGGTACTACAGTACATTTCGTAAGGCATGAATAGATGATTTGATGTCAAATGCCAAACAAAATCTTTTGATCAAAGGTCTGGAAGCGAGGATCTTGTCGATGTTGTAACAAGCCTCATGGTACTAGAATCTGATGTTTCTAAGTGAACTTCCTGGATATTGATTTATTGTCGACAGGAAGTCACCTTATTTCGAAACAGGACTTACTGATTTCGGAGACAAGGGTATGACTTGATATAGCGATTTTCAGGGATGATGGTCATGGGAATAAAGGTTTACGAGTATTGCAGAAGGATGAGTTTATTCACTGGATGACTTCTCTTGAACATATCAGCGACACTGTGATGAGTTGGCAGCATTGACCCAAAACCGAAGTGAAGGTATGATGAACCATAGGTGTGAATGAATCGTCAAGATGATTACCGAACCCAAACATTCACGGACATGGAGTGAAGGAAGTGTCATGTTCAAGAGCGACTTGCTACCATGAAGAAATTTTTCTCACTTTTCCCAAATTTTCCCTAGTCATTTTTCGACCAGTACCTCTTTATTTTTTAATACGCTTGAGGAGGATAACATTTTCTTGATTTATAATTCAACCCTTCGAGCGAATAAAGTATCGTTATTTAATAATTTAACAAGTCCAGTGATGAATGAAACTCGATTCTTTCCATCATCGACAAGCCCGTTGCTATTTTATGTTTTAATGAGCTTAACGACAGTGATAGCCCGATCCTTTTTCATGTTTAGAGAGTTTTAAAAAGAGGACGAAAGAAAACTCCATAAGTAATTTTTCATAAATTTGTCACTCAGATCCGAAAAAGTGTAAAATAATATCTGAGAGAACCTCTTTGTTCATGTTTAACCAAGGTATTCCTTTTTCGTAAATAATCTATCTCAGTCTAGAAAAGGTTTAAACTTATACTGAGGTTCCTTTCAGCTCTTTTTAGACTCCAGAGGTTCCTTTTTCGCTATTATCGAAGCTCGAAAAAGAGATAAAAGTGCGCTTCAAATCTTTTTTCATCTTTAACAAAGCTCAAAAAATAAGGAGAAAAAGTATGCTTTTTGGTCAAGTCATTCTTTGAAATAAATCTGCATGACTAATCTGTTCATCAGCTGTATTTCATGTTCATAACAACATCAAATGGATTAAAAATACATGTTTTATGATAAAAACATAATAAAACTATAATCATAGCAATAAATTCATTTTGCAAATAATTAAATTACTATTTAAAAGTAGTTTCACTATTCATTTTTACCATTCCATGGTTACCATTTACATTTTGGAGCTCTGAACTTGATTTTGCCTCGAAGTATCTTCCTTATTGTGCGTGCAACGGTAAGAATGTTTTGAATGCCCCCTGCAAGAGAAGATGCCCCCCAAGCTTCATTTCATTCAGTTAAGTAGATTACTGGTTACTAATACCTGGATGGAATGATAGGGGAGGATTTGTTTCATTTTTTAATGAGCTTGACATAGGAAAAGAACTATGCTCATGACCTGTTTCATTTTTTAACGAGGTTGACACAGTAAAAGAACTTTCCTCAAAGGAACTTGTTTCATTTTTTAACGAGGTTTACACAAGAAAAAGAACTTTCCTCAAAACCTGATTCATTTTTTAATGAGGTTGACACAATGAAAGAACCATCCTCATAACCTGTTTCATTTTTTAACGAGGTTGACACAATAAAAGAACCATCCTAATTGTCTGTTTCATTTTTTAATGAGGTTAACACAGGAAAAGAACCATCGTCATTGGAAACTGTTTCATTTATCGAGGTTGGAAGAGGAAAAAAAAACCATCCTCATTGTGCAGTTGGACTAGTTAGTTTGTGCTGGAAAGGACGTAGTCTAACGGAGTCATCATTTAAGGATTTTGATGAGCACCACAAATGATAAGTTATAACATGCATTGATAGGTCTTTTCCAAGGTTTCCATTGAATTTTGGAATTTCCAAGGGTAGCATATGTGGTATCACCAGCCACCAAGGAGAGGAACTAGATAAGATTCCAGATGATGACATGGATGAAGTCAATGGACAAAACATCGAAGATGAAGCAACAATAGATGTTTTCACAGCTGAAATAGATGGTTTAGTCTGGGATGTTATCTCAGCCATGGTCAAATGGCCCAATGTATACCCTATAGAATCTAGGGAACTTGAAAAGGAGGAAGATCAACAAAATCAGAGGGTGTCGATTGAGAAAAAGACTTGTACAGGTAAAGGTCCTCCCCAAAATGGGTTGGATTTAAAGGTGTAGTGTCTTGTGGGATTTCTTCAATCGCAATTAAACCAGGTGGAAGAATTTCACCGTCAGGCCCAAAGCATATTTCAGGTGGTTGACTGTGTGATATGGGAGATTTAATAGCTACATAACTTTGTGGGTTTACCAAGGTAGGAACAACTTCCGGTTGTTCGACTTCAGGATTCAGATGTTCTGGCAAAGAAGAGATAGGATCTGAATCAATATGTGGTTGAACAACGTCGGGTCCAGGAGGCATGGTCTCACTGATTGGATGGATCGTGACCACGGGTAGTTGTGAAGACTCTGTTTCGACAACAGTAGACGAAGCGGGATGTGTAGAAACAACTTGAGCTAACTCTAGTTTATGGGAAAATTATGTTTTACTAGAGGTATGGATTGTACTTGATTCAGCAGATCGTGATCACCTTCGCCTACCAGAAATAACTTCTGGTGGTAAAGGTGGTTTTAAAGCTAATCTACGCGAACGACGGGGGAAAGGATTTTGTTCTTCCACAATTACTAATTAATTTTAACCAAAAATAAATAAACAAAATAAAAAAGTAATGCTAGGAAAAAGGGTTTAACAAGAAACTGTGAACTGCAGAATACCTCTTGGCGAGCCAAGAAGTACGGGCAGAAAATCTCCCCGAATGTTGTGTTCGGTGTATCACAATTTACAAGGTGGCTGACTCAGTTCACTATGGATGGATAGCACTTAAAATTTGTCCTCCCAAATATACCCGAAGGTACGTGGAGGCCCAAGTCCGTATTAGCGCTATCTGATGTGAAACCGCATAGTGAGAGCACCCCTTTATACTTATCGTACTGTAACACCTCCCGATATACCCGAAAGTACATGGACGAGCTACGATATACTTACATACGTGGAGTGAGGTATCACACTCGGAATGTATCACAAACAAGTTAACGACAGCTGCTACTTTTTACAACGCCGGAACACGTCTCTAGCCTAGACCCTCTAAATTTTATCATTATGGTTCCAATGCTTTGTTAGGTAAATTGAGATTAATTTTATGTTGATCTTGCTTACAATTTTAATTTCAAAGGTTCACCACGATGATGTATTGGAAAATTCCTAAAATGAAACTAATAATGATAAGCAATCTTTCAGTTTCAGTTTCTTCAATGAAAAACCAAGCTACTAAGGGAAGAGAGCAAATAATTTGTGAGCAAACGAATCAATGATCAAAAACTAAATGCAGATTTCCTAATGTTCCCTTTTGCAAAACACACAAAAATCCTACATGCAAATGCAAGTTTTTCTTTTCAGTTTCCTTAATGTTATGAATGTAGAAAATAAACTAGGTGCACTAAATCAATAATTCAAATGCCTTTTACTTTCTAGAAATGAAGAATACAAAAAAAAATTTCTCTTTTGAAGGAAAAATGAGGATTTCAACAACAATTTCTCCTATCAAGGAAATGAAGATTTTACGACAAATTCCTATTTCAAAAGAAAATGATTCTTAATCCGAACATAAAAAATACTTTGAAATCAACTTGTCAATGATAAAGAAAAAAATTTTAAACAAACATTGAATAAATTTTCAGTCAAAGGAGGAAGAAGTATATAGAGTTACTGGTCAATATGAGGATCAAACTTTTCAAAACACGGCAGAAAACAAACTGAAGAAAATTGAAGGCAAACTCAAAGGAATCTGGGTGATTTCAGGAGTCAACACAGTCTCCAAGAGGAGACAGTGCTCTGCAACGCAGGCCTGAAAAGGAGACAGTGCTATGCAAAGCACTGTGTCCTGTCTCAGGGTGCGTTGCGCGCAGTGTATAAGGGAAAACACTACTGTTTAACTCACTATCTTTGCAAATTTGGCTTTGAAAAAGTTTAATATTTGTGTGTAACAACTACTGGGTGGATAAACAAAGAAAATCAGAGGCTAAGTCACCTAGATATAAGAGAAATTCTCCCCAGTGGAGTCGCCAATTTGTTGGGCCAGAATTGTGAATTATAGATAAAACACGCTTCCCTAGACAGATGACAATCTAAAACAACATATTAAAGACTATGTGACTCCCTTTCCTAACTCAGAACAGACACACAGAAAGGATTAGACGCTTACTTGTGATCCAAACGCTTATAAATGGCTCTTCTGTCGCTTCTGTTGTAGCTTCAAATTCAAGCGGTTTGTGTGAAATGATTCCTGCAAGAAAGAACACTAAAACAACAAAAGATAGCAATAATACAAATGTCTATTCAATTTAGTTAGCTAAATCAGTAAAGCATAAACAATATACATCAACTAGGATCTTGCAATATGGAAAATCAAAGCCAATACAGATGCATTTAGGGAAAAGTAAGTTGTATTCTTTATTGATGATAGAAGGAGAGGTTACCACCAAATGACTGATTTGAAGTGACCCTTCCAACAACGATCCTCAGCCCCATCACAGTATAAATCTCTCGAGCATCTATTACACAAATCTAACTCTCAATTGAAAATCCTCCAGCATTTATCTATTAAAATTCTTCCTTCTCAAACACTCAGATCTGTGCTCAATTTATAGATGAACTGAAGCTAGTTTTGCAATGAATGACTTTAAAATAATAGTCGATACATGTTCCCAGTCATGTAGATGTCAAATGGACACTTGGATTCAAAGCTTGACACATGTGAACTCTTCTAGAAGGCACTGGCCAAGTGGAGATTCCGGAGCAATGAGAATTTTGTCCCAATGTGACCAACACACCCATAGATGTTGGGAAGTGCTTTGTAGAGCAGCCTTGCATGGGGCTACCTGCATATGCAACACACTTATTCCCCTTATAGGCAGCATTGGTGAGCTCCCATATGCTATATAATAAACTTCAAACCTTGGAAACCTTTGCTTGATGAAATTCATGTTTGATTTGTCTTGTTCTTGCCTTAGGGCATGTAGCAACTTGAAATGATAGGGAATGATAGACCCTTAGTCATTGATTCTAGAGATGATGCCTAGTTAACTAGGTCATTGGTAATGATGCCCAAATTGACCTATAACACAATTGATAAATCTCAAACAAAAGGGTTCAATGCCGGAGCACATTGCGGACTTCCAAAAATTAAATATCAGGGTAACTGATATTTTATACGAGTATAGGATTGATGTCTTGATAGGAACTTTGAAGTATAACATCCAACATAAGGTTCTCCTTTGCGAGCCTGATTCATTTGAGAAGGCATTCAGGGTGGCAAGAAAAGTTGAAAGGAAAATTATGGCAAGAAGGAAGTCTACCACTGACAAATATAAAGAAAAAAGTGTTGTTGCACCTATCCTTCCACAACCTATAAGGTTGACGCCACAAAAATTGGAGGATTAAGGAGAAAAGGGGCTTTTTTTATAGTTCTAATAGTAAATACACTAAAGGTCATAAGTGTGCTGAGAAGAAATTATTCTACAAATATTGTGAAGAGGAGGAAGAAAAGGAACAAGAAACATAAAAAGAAGAGGATATACACTAGGAACCAACCCCTTAGAAAGAAGAAATGAATCCGATCATATCTAGCAATGCGTTGACAAGAATTACCACTCCTCAAATGCTCAAGATAAAAGGATATATAAAGAAGAGAAAGGTGATAGTTTTGATTGATTTAGGTAGTAGTCTTAATTTTATTCATTGTAAGGTAGCCAAGGAATTGAATTTCGTCCTATATCCATCACCCGAGTGTCAAGTGATGGTTGAAAATGGAGGAACCATAAATTTCTTTGGAAGGTTCCATGATATCAAGCTAAAAATGGGGGAATATGTATTGAATTGTCTAGTGCTTTCCATTCCAAAGGGTGGGGTTGATGTCGTACTAGGATTCCAATGGTTACAATATTTGGGGACGATAGATTTTAATTTTCAAGAAATTTTCTTGAATTTTTTTTTGGAATGCAAGGAAGTTTAGTTAATGGGTATCGTAGGGAAACTAGGAAATATAATAAACTCTAATGGTATGACAAAATTCTAAAAAAAATAAAAATGGGGCGTAATTACACAATTATGCTCGCTAGAGGTTCAAACATCAAAATCATCTATTTCACAAGATCTATAAAAAGTCTTAGAAAATCATTCCAAGGTATTTGATACTCCCATAGGTATCCCACCTATTCATGATCATGATCATGCTATTCATTTGTCGAGGAAGTGTTCCTCCAAACATTAAACCTTACATATATCCATATGCCCAAAAGAGTGAAATTGAACATATGGTTGTAGAAATGGTAGAGGCTGGTATATTTCAACCTAGTCAAAGTTATTTCTCCTCTCTAATAGTATTGGTGCACAAGAAGGATGCATCATGGCATACGTGTCTGGAGAATAGGGAGCTAAACAAACTCACTATTAAAGATAAATTTCCTAGTCAGGCCATTTATGAATTTTTGGATGAATTACATGGAGAAATTTACTTCACCAAGTTGGATCTGCATTCAATACTAAAGACTGAAGACTAAATACATTCCGAAAACAACATTCAAATCTCATGAGGGTAATTATGAATTTTTGGTCATGTAAGTTTGGCCTTACTAATGCACCTTCATCATTTCAAGGTTTGATGAATTCCATTTTCAAACCCTTCCTTAGAAAATTTGTTGTAGTATTTTTTGATGATATACTAATCTACAACAAGTATTGGAAGGATCATGTTCAACATGTTGATAGGGTGCTCAAACTATTGGAGGAGAAACAATTGTATGAAAAAAACCTCCAAATGTTTCTTTGGAGTATAGGAGGTGGTATATTCCAGCCATATTGTATCTCATGAGGGCGTTAAGGTAGACCCTGACAAAAGTCAAGCCATTATGGAATGGAAAATCCCCACAACTTTAAATCATCTTCGAGGATTTCTCTAGTTTACATGGTATTATTGCAAGTTTTATAATAATTATGGGAGAATAGCAACACCTCTAACACCATTATTGAAGAAACATGCATTTTCTTGGACTCCAGAAGAAACTAAGACCTTTAAACATCTTAAAGAGGCAATGTTCCAACCACCGGTCTTAGCTACGCCTGAATTCACAATAGCCTTTATTGTGGAATTTGATGCCTTGGGAAATGGAATTGGTATTGTTTTAATGCAATAAGGAAGACCCATTTCTTTTGAAATTCATTTAATCCAAGGAAATTATTTACACAAACCTATTTATGAGAAGGAAATGTTGGAAGTACTACATGCATTAAATTAATGGAAACCTTACCTAATGGGAAGATAATTCAAGGTAAAAACAGATCATGATAGTCTTAAATACTTTTTGGAACAAATATTATCTTCAGAAGAACAACAAAAAGGGATCACAAAGATGTTGGGTTATGACTTTGAAATAATTTACAAAAAAGGGAAGAAAAATTTTGTTTCTGATGCACTCTCAAGAAAGGATGAGGACGTGGAAGAATTTATTTGTGCCATTTCTATTATCCAACCTAGTTGTATAATTGAGGCAAGGGATGAATGGAAGAATGATGAAGAGGTGTTGACACTCATTCAAAAGTTGCAGCAAGATCCCTATACATTTGATACATTTAGTTGAAAAATTATACATTATGGTACAAAGATCACTTATATCTTTGTAAGAATTCCCAACTTAAGAAAAATATTCTTTTGGAATCGCATGCCTCCCTCTTAGGAGGGAACTCGAGATTTTTACAAAATTACCGCATCGTCAAAAAGGAATTTTTTGGGGATGGCCCTAAATCTGATATTCAACAATTTGTGGCAAAATGTTTGGTTTGCCAATAAAATAAAGTCGACACAATTAATACCCCGAGTCTGTTACAACCTTTAGCCATTTCAAGTAAGCGTTAGGAGGAGGTCTCAATGGATTTTATCATAGGTTTGCCCAAGTTTGAAGGAAATATTGTCATGATGGTGGTAGTTGATAGACTTACCAAGTATGCACACTTTTGTGCATTATCTCATCCTTTTAAAGCTAGTATGGTTGCTACTGCATTTATGGAAACAATTCCAAAGCTACATGTAAACCCAAAGATTAATGTAAGTGACAGAGATCCCATTTTCATTGGAAAATTTTGGATGGAATTATTTTCTTGTTTTGGTACTCAATTAGCTCATAGCTCATCTTATCATCCTTAATATGATGGGAAAACCGAGATAGTGACCAAATGTCTTTGTTTCTTTGTATCTGATAAATAAAAACAATGGGTCAAGTGGTTACCTCTAGCTGAATGGTGGTATAACACTTCCTTCCATACTGCAAACAAATGACACCATTTATGGGACTTTGTGGATATCATCCACCATCCATCACATCATCTAAATCCTAACATTTTAAGTAGTTGAATATCACATCGAGCATCAACAACAAGTTCTCCAACTCTTAAAGGATAGCCTCACTCTGGTGTAGAATCGACTGAAACAACAAGAATATAACCATCACATTGAAAGAAGTTTTAATGAAGGTGACTGGGTATTTTTATGGCTACAACCACACAAAAAATGTCCCTCCAGCAAGCTAAGAAGGATAATAAAGTATCACATAAAACTTGTTGAAATTTGCAACAAGTAATAGTGAAATTAGCATCCAGAAACAACATCCAGAAAATGGAATCCATAAATGGCTACCATGGAGGATTTTGATTTAATTATTTCTTAATTTTATTAGAAGAAATGTGTGTCAAATTTATTTATCCCTTAAATAAATTGCACAATAAATTGCAATCTTATCTCATAATCACTTGTAATAGTTAACTGAGTGTGATAGACTCAGTTAGCTCATTAATTTCGAGTTGAGGGTGGTTGGTGAGGCATGCAGAGTGATTCTATATGCTTTAGAGTTCAAGTTGCAGTTAAGTGCATGAGTTTAATGCGTGAGAAATCGGTTAACTCAGTTAAGTGAGTTAAAGTCAGTTGAACTAGTTGTAACTATTTGTTGAACCAGTGAGAGATCAAGTGAATTAAATCATATTTAATTCACATGTAGTGATCTGTCAAGTGACTGATGATTTAGTATTAATAGCTGCATGCATGTTAGTTCTGATGAATACCTAGTTGAGACAGAGGTTAAAGGGAATTTATCTATCAGTTGTATTTGTAGAAAATTGATTGGGCGCAATTATATACACCATAGGATGCCCATGATGTATTTCACAACCAAGGAAGGCTAATTATCCTAAATAATAGGGATTAATTGCTTAGGGATTGCGTGAGCAAGGCAGACTGAAGACAGGCTGAGAATTGGTTAAGTTTTGGACCAACTTTGTCTAGATCAGTGTGAGACAGTCATGATAGTGCAACAGAATCTTGTGAGAAGAGTACATTGTATTGTTTCATGATTCCTTGGTTCATTATACAATAGAGATAGAGGGGTTTTGAGAAGCAATATTTCCCTGAGAAAATATCTGTGTTGTGGTTTGATTTTCTTCTTTCTTTACTTGTTGTGATTGGTGATCATGTTTATTTTCCATAATTGATTTGTAGAAAGATTTAGTAACTTGATTTAGTATATTGCTTGATCAGATTGAATCTATTGATATACATATGTTTATATAATTTCTACATGGTATCGGAGCACAAGAAATCAGTATAGTGGAGAAAAAATTGAGTTTGTGGCTGAATATAATTCGAATTTGCAAAAGTATTCTTGGTGCGATAGGTGGATGGGGATCGAAATGACTTTAAATGGCTTGAGATTGGAGTATGCACTCAAGGGAATTTCCAATTATATTGCATGGAAAGATAGGGTGGAGGCAATTCTAGAGGAAAATGGGTTGAAATAATTCATTGATAATGACATTCCCAAACCCGTTGCAGCAGATGCTGCTCTTCTTAATGCTTGGAAAAAGACGGTTGTAAGGGCGAGGAGGATCTTATTGGATGGAGTACGAGACCACATTGTCTCAATTCTCCATGGAAAAGCAACTCCATATGCAATGTGGAAGGCTTTGACAGATATGTTTCAGAGCAGCAGTGATCATAGAAAATTGGCACTGAAGGACAAGCTCAGGAAAATCAAAATGGAGAAAGATGACACTATTCCGAAATATTTAACCAAGTTTGTCTAATGTTGAGATGAGCTTGGGAGCATCGGAATTATTGTCGTGGATGATGACTTGGTGAGCCTAGTTCTTCTAGGCCCTCCCAAGAGTTGGCATAGTTATCAGGACTCTGTCAATGGGAGGGAGAAGCTGCCAGATTGGGGCTTTGGTCAGATTTGGTGCAGGAAGAGTTCAGGTGGAATACCAAGGATGGATCTTCATCTAAGACAAATGATGAAGAAAATTGTGCCTTGGATGGTTTGGCGAAGAAGGAAAAAGGAAATAAATCCTATTCCAAATCTGAGACCGGCGAAGAAGGCAAGTAGCATGACATGTCGAGAGTGAAATGTTTTCACTATCACGAGCATGGACATTATGCCACTAATTGTCCACAAAAGAAGAATAACAAGAAGGCTTCAGGATCTGCAGTTGGTGAGGCTTTGGCCTCGCAATTTGAGTTAGATTTCTCACTCATTGCATGCATGGTGTCAAGTGCAATGGGATCAATGTGGTACTTGGATAGTGGTGCATCTTTTAACATGATGAGAGACAAAGAAATTTTCAGTATCTTGGAGGAGAAGAACCTCTAGATGCATATCGGAATGGGTGATGACAAACGGTAAATTGCTACTAGGATTGGTACAGTTACCTTCTAGAGATAGTCAGGTAAACCCTTCTTATTAAAATATGTAATGCATGTACTAGGCTTGAAAAATAATTTAGTTTCAGTCGCAATATTGGAGGATAGAGGTTATGATGTGGTTTTTAGTGAAGGAAAAGCATTCCTTGGACACAAAGCCACAGGAAAAGCCAAGAAGATTAAGATTCATGTGAAGAATCTTTATAAACTTGATGTAGAGCACTACACAGCATTGATGGGTAAAGCAAACAAAGTGGTGAGTCAGGATTAGGGTGAGTTATGGCACAAGAGATTAGGCCATCTACACCACGGAGCTTTGAAGGTCATGCAATAGATTTCTACGGGGCTTCCAAAGGGTACTATTGCACAGATAGACACATGCAAGGGATTTACCATGGGGAATTGTGAGAAATCCATGAAATTTTCCCTTGAGAGGGAGCTTGATTTCCATGCAGGTAAGGAAATCTTGGTTCCTAAGGATGAACCTCAAGATGTGGAGCAGCCATAAGATGAGGATCATACCACTCATGTAGAGACCTCCAAGAGGGGGAAATTTTGAGCCATAAGGGTAGAGGGAGTACATGCAGCTATACCTCTAGGTGTGAGGTGGGGTGATGTGCAGAATTAATCCCAAGAAGAAATTTGGGCATGATTCATTGAGATGGTGTGTCTCCAGGATCGGACCTGGCTACGGGGAGCCCACACTACAACAGTAGCAAGAAGACTCAGCTAGATTGATGCAGTCATATGTCAGGAAGATAGAAATCAGAGTGACAGGTATCGGATGCTGGAGCGCAGATCAGATTTGGCTGTAATTCAGAGTGCATGGATGCAAATGTCAGTAGCGCAGAGAGTCCAGTAGACATGCGCAGTAGGATCCAGCAGTCAGAAGACTCTGATGACAAATGCATTATATTGATTCAGTTGTTTGGAGGCTATTCGGTTTCAAGATATTTGCATGTGTGAACAACACTAGGAAGTGTTTCATGCAGAACATTCCAAAGGTAACGAATCAGCACAGATTGATTCTATCTTGTTGAGAGGGAGTGTTGAAAATTTTAACAAGAAACAGTGAAATTGGCATCCAGAAACAACATCCAGAAAATGGCATCAAGTAATGGCTACCATGGAGGCTTTTGATTTAATTATTTCTTAATTAAATTAGAAGAAATGTGTGTCAAATTTATTTATCCCTTAAATAAATTGGACAATAAATTGTAATCTTGTCTCATAATCACTTGTAATAGTTAACTGAGTGTGATAGTCTCAGTTAGCTCATGAATTTCGAGTTGAGGTTGGTTTGTGAGGCATGCAGAGTGATTGTATGCATTTTAGAGTTCAAGTTACAGTTAAGTGCATGAGTTTAATGCATGAGAAATCATTTAACTCAGTTAAGTGAGTTAAAGTCAATTGAACTAGTTGTAACTGTTTGTTGCACAAGTGAGAGATAAAGTGAATTAAATCATATTTAATTCACATGCAGTGATTTGTCAAGTGATTGATGATTTACTATTAATAGTTGCATCCATGTTAGTTTTGATGAATACCCAGTTGAGAAAAAGGTTAAAGGGAAGTTATCTATCAGTTGTGTTTATAGAAAATTGCCCGGGCACAATTATCAACATAATAGGATGCCCATGATGTATTGCATATTCAAGGAAGACTAATTGTCCTAAATAATAGGGATTAATTGCCTAGGGATTGCATGAGAAAGACAAGATGAGAATTGGTTAAGTGTTGGACCAATTTTGTCTAGATCAGTGTGAGACAGTCACGATAGTGCAACAGACTCTTTTGAGAAGAGTGCATTTTATTGTTTCATGATTCCTTGGTTCATTATACAATAGAGATAGAGGGGTTTTGAGCAGCAAGCTTTCCCTAGGAAAATATTTGTGTTGTGGTTTGATTTGCCTCTTTCTTTACTTATTGTGATTGGTGATCGTGTTTATTTTCCACAATTGATTTGTAGAAGGATTCAGTATCTTTGCTTTAGTACATTGCTTGATCGGATTGAATTTATTGATATACATATGTTTGTAGAATTTCTACAAAACTATGGTACTTACAAGGTGTTGCAAAATATTGGTACTATGGCATACAAATTGGAGCTACCTAAATCTTTCCAGGTACACCCATTTTTCCATGTTTCATGGTTAAATAAGCATATTATGACAATATCCTAGTTCAAACAGTGTTTCCAAAACTTGATGAAGGACAAATCATATTTGAGCCTTAAGTAGTCACAGAAAAAAGAACTGGACAACTACAAAATCAGTTAATTTCATACTATCTCATTAAGTGGAAGAGCTTACCCATTGAAGACTCCACATGGGAGGATGAGAATTTTATACAGAAGCATCCACAGCTACTCAAGCGTTGAGGACAACATGATTTTGGAGAAGAGGGGTATGTTAGGTCACTATAATACTAGTGTATTCACCTTATTATTATTGTTAGTGTAGCCCCCTATTTTTATTGTTGTGCCCTGTTGAAGCCCCTAAAATCCTAGCTTCAACATTGGGGAAAACCACCCGGTCCAGAGCTTAGTACAACTCCTTTTCCATTTGGGATAGTGGCTCCGACTGGATAATATGGGACCAGTTTCCCAATGATATATGGGTTGATGATTGGTTGTTTGTATAACGGGTAATGGAAATGATAATTAATCTATTCTATAACTTAATAAATACAAATAACTCTACTTAACCTGGGTATCATATAATAAATGCGATTATAGATTTGTTCCAATTAGATGAATAATCATATAGATGGCTTATTCATCTAAAAGAAAGATGCATTCACATATAAGAATTACTTTGTTTAATTAATTAAACAAAGTGATGATAACATATCACATTTATATCGCTCACATATATCTTAAAAAATAACAATTCTAAGTTTTCAGAAATGATATAACAAAGGATTGTTTTACAGGCATACATATGTAAACAATAGCATTTTCAAAGAAAATGTTTCATCGCATAAGAAAAATTAAACAACATAATAACGATAGAAATACCAGATACATTTGTAACCTTTTGATGCAAATAAAATTCTGATCCCGCTCTCTTACTTAAAACAGCTTCCAGGAAAAACAAAAATGCAAATTTTTTAAAGTAATTTCCTCATAAAATTGTAGAATCTTGATCCACGATTAATAAAAATAATATATTCGGAAGTATAGAAGTGTAACTTCCCAAGTAAAAAATTAATACAAATTGAGGACCCCTTTCTAAATACATGAAAGGGGTTTAAATAATAATAAAACTAAAACAAACTATCTAAAACATCGCTTGAATGTTGTTGGAACTGTCAAAACATGAAAATCAAAGATCCGATTTCATAAAAATAGAATTGTGGTCTCCACTAGAACAAGTTCATTGCATCTCTGTGATATCTGGTACATGCAGCTAGAAAATCGATAGCATTTCTTTTACTTTGGGAGGATGACTCAATCAGGAATGTAGCTGGCTAGTATATGTGGCATCCGAAAGCTCTGGAATCATATAACTGATGGCCTGGGAGAGGCATTTTGTAGTCATCTGCTGGCTGTGTGGTTTAACCAAATAAAACCATAATGCATCCCATGTGAGTACTTGCATTGCACTGATCTGTTGGTCCTTGCTAGCTAAATCTTGTTTCCACTGTGTCTTTAATTCTTTGACTTTTGGGAGTTTCCCTGGGATGCAATTGGAAATCAAATTGGATGAATACAAACTGTCATTGATTAATTCCACTAAACTTTTCATTACAGCTCTTGACCTGGAAGTAGCCCGTTCTTCCTTAATTAACTGTGTTTCCCATTCTGCAAACAAATTTTTTTTATGTCATTCTTGGATCTTGGGAAAGATTGTTAGCTATGCCTTGGTCTGTGTCTTGCCATGTGAGGAATCCCGAAATTTTCTCATCGGCATCTTCGAATTCGAGCCTTGTGTTTACTGCCTTTTCTATGAGCGATGTAGCTATTCCACATAGAGGGTCGGCTAGTGATATTTTATGACATAAAATATCAAGTTTTCGTGACAATACTTTACTCAATTCTAGAGCCTCTTTTTTAAATTTCTCAATCTCAGGATACTCCTTAAATTTTTGTATTTGTGTTTGTAATGCGGGACTCTGTTCTTCTTTGGCTATCTTCTCCTATTGAAGCATCACCTGCAATTTGTTCAGCTCCTGAGACAGTTGTTGTTGCTTGTGTAGATCTTGCTGGTCAAGATTTTGTTTCTCAAGATTCAGCTGCTCTTCAAACTACTCAATCTGTTGTCTTTCTTCAATTAGCTGTTGTTCTAGCTGTGTTATTTTTTGATGATCCATTGTTGCCTTTTCTTCCAGTAGCACTATTTTTTGATCTTTTTCTTTAATCAATTGGCTAACTTTGGAGGCTTTGTTTATTGTTGCTACTGTATAAGCCCCTGCATATTGAGACAATTTAGTTAAATCCTCTGAAGGATCAACTTCAGAGTCTTTCCAGACAACATTCATTAATTCGGTTTGAAGAGATAAAAATGGACTCTGATCGATTTTCCTTTTCTTCCTTTGTTTTCTAACTACAACCCTATGCTTTGGACTGTAGAAGACATCCAAGAGTGGTATATCTTCAACCTTCAATACAATTTCCTCAGAAGGATTTTCTGGGATAATCTCAGTACCTGGGGTTTTACCATTTCTGACTGCTCCTTCAACTATAAAATTGGTTACTATGGGTTGTTGTGTTGCGAGTGATTGTGTTGTAGTTACATTCAGGGAATCGTTCTGGCTTTTGATTTGCTAATTGAACTGCTCCCACTCCTTCAATAGATTTGAATTAATATGCATATCGGTGTCGGATAAATCGCCATCTTTTTTACCTGTCTTTTCCTGTTCTGTTTGAGTATCAGCCTTATTTCCTGTATTCTTCTTTTCCTTCTCTTTTTTAGTGTCTTTTTCTTCACTGTGTTCTTCCTGTTGCAGTAGGGGAGTAGTTCTTAATAAATCAAGAGGTATTGTTAGTAATCTCTTGGTTCTGAACTGCATGAACTTTTCCATGTCACTTCCTTGAAATTTTATATTTGCCAAATGTTAACCTGTGAAAATACCTCAGCCGAGGAAAATAGATCATCGAAATCATCATCTTCATGTTCGAATTTAGCGACTTATACCATAGATGTAAAGTTATAGGCAACTTTCTTTGGATGATACTGTCTTTTGGGGATGGATGCTAATATGAGCTCTTTTATTTTTTTAGCTTCTTTCTCTGCATGTTTGAAATCATTTAGAGAAAAATATCCACATCGGAGGGAAATGTAGGCCACATCTACTATCTTAGAATTCTTCAGATTTCTAGACATACCTTTTTCTGTTATTTGGTAGGCTATTTCTTAGGCTAATAATTTATCAGGAATGTACAAAGGAAGAACACGGGGATTAGTGATGGTTCCAAATATCTGGATATAGGTGAATTTTTCCTCTCCAAACCAGCTTCTGATTGAATTTAGGTCAACGCTGGCCTCATCAGATAACCTTGGAGCGATTTTGTTGAATATAGCTTGGTGAACTAGCAAGATAAACCCATGACAAATTCTGTATATATGGTCTTTGTAATAGGCTTTCCACATATATTTATGATAAATGTGGATAGGAGTTGGGTCTTGAGGAGTCCACTTCCAGCCTAGGATAGGGAATTCAGATTTTAAGCATATGGTGTCAACAATATAAGTGCTCATGTAAAATGGGGGTATTACCCGGGTAGACACATATCTGTTTTTCCTATAATCGAGGATTTTTCTTACCATTTTATCAGATAAAATGGTTATCCAATCCATGATGTCAGAGTTAACAGTAGCTTCAATTAAAGGTACTATTTCAATATAAAATTTAGCCGAGTTGACGGTTCAAAACAATCTACACATCATAGCTGCAACATAGCAATAAGGAGACGCCAAGGATTCTACAGAGTACATACCTGAAGATTCGTGCTTGTGATTTTCTGGAAAATGTCTCCATTATCTGATAGGCTCTGACTCCACTTCATTTTCTTTGGCGAAGTCTTCCAAAAACGCTTTAGTGTAGATTTTCTGAGGGTCTGGTAGGTGATACATTTTCTTGATGTCTTCTGCTTTGAAAGACCTGAACATCCTTCTGTCTGACATGAATAACGCCATGTCTGTTATATTTATACTTTCTATTACCCATCTCACCAAGTCATTATACAGAAACACATTCGGGTGAGCTGCTATTCTGTGAAGATAGGAGCACGGCAATTCCTTCAGAGTTCCTTCTGATTTTTTATTTGAATCTATTGTAGCTCTTCCTTCTTGAATTATCTTTGGAACTTCTGCCTCCAGTAAATTTTAAACTCCTTCCCATGAATTTTTTCCGAGATCCAGACAAGTAGTATCAACTACTACTACCAATTTAGCTAGTTGTTCTTTTGGAACGATGGGAACCTTCGCTTTCCTAGATTTCTTAGACATTTTCCTGACTGGTATTTGTTTCTCAGGTCAGCACAATGAAACAAAGGAGCAGCATGATAGAAAAATTCTTATAAAAACAAATACAAGACAGAGAGGAGCAATGGCATTTAATTGTAATAAAGATGACAGATTAAAGAAATATTATACCATCGTAGATGGAGTCCGCGAAGGATTTCAACCATGATTATATTTTAATGATTTCCTCGTATAACATGAGATTTTAATGCCATTATGGGATGTCTCATCGCATATTCATAAGGGTCCTTTTTAGAGTTAATACCATAAATTTTCAGATCTTCGATTAGCGATGATCGCATATTGGAGATCAGAAGTCTGAAAGGTTAGGCTTAAGTGGTTCCATTTCATATCTTCAATTGCGATTATTGCTAAGCTGGCACGGAGGGCGCGATGCTTTTTAAATCATATAAAATCATTGAGATTTATTTTATAAATGATCGATTTGATAAAACATGTGTATATTTAATACTTCATGTTTATATTTACAGGAAGCGCGCTTTTGTAATAATGATATCGCATCACAAGGTTTTAGAGGATTGTTTTTTAATATGAGTCGTGTGTTTTAGCAATGAACGATTGCGATTTGACTTATAACATCGGGGAACTTTAAAAGGGTGCATAAGGATGTAATATGACTTCACCGATTTGTGATTGCGATCAGGTTTATCTCGTCAGGGCTTTCAAAATGGAAAGGTTTTGGACTTTTGATCATGCAATATGCGCTTTTGCGATTTATTTATCGCATCGGGGTAGAATGATAACACATTTGAGTTCTTTCTTTTATACTTTTGAAAATGCGAAATGCGATAAAGGCATTCATGTTTTTCATTTTTCGTTAATAAAACTTTTTCGTTGGGGTTTGATTCTATTGCATGAAGGATCAGATTTATTTAAAACATTTTCATGAGTGCAAAAAGGATTTCTTAATTTGCAATAAGCAATGTTAAGGAAATTTTTATATATCCTTTTATAAAAATTTCTTTTTTCAAAATTTTTTATGGATTCTATAACTATTCAAAGAAAAGGGGACCGATTTCTTATTTAAAATTTAATATAAAAATTTTGAAATTGGGAGGGTTGTTTGTACAGCACAACAATTGGCGATTCACTAGGAGAAACAGTTATCTCTGAAAAAATAAAGTGATAACTAAATCTTTTTTAAGTAGAAATATTTGAGGACGAAGAAAACTATCCTAGAAAAATTAGATAAAATCTAACTCTGAATAAAATAAGAATTACTTGCAATTTCTTTTTAATCCCTTTAAAAATAAAAACATTTTTGGTTTCATCAAGCTTTGATTGGTTGTTAAACATAAAGTAGGGGGCTTCTCCAACTTAGCTTTGGAATTTACTCTTTTGTCACAGGTAGTGCCTCTGCTGCCAACAAACGTCTACAGTGTCGACAGGGTTACCATTTAACCAGTAATCATCCATTATCCCATCCATCTAAGAGTATAACTTTTAAAAGATAAATCCATAAAGATATGTTTTCCATATCTTTTATTTTTTACTCTTTTAATTTTTTAAGATAAAATCCATTGTCTTGGTTTGGGAGCCATCTGATAACAATGCCATTCACTGGTTGTAACTGAACTGAGCAAGCTGGCTCGTGATGAGACCCCTTGTCTTATTATTATAAGCCATTACCCTATTTTGATATGCAGTATTGGTAATGTCAGTTTAGTTACTTCCCTATGATCATGGTAAGCAGGCTCGTGATGAGACCTCTTATCTTTTATATCAGACATATTTTAGAATTACACTCTAAAAATCATAAACTTAGTGGATGGGGTGAATGATTCTCTCCTTAAGAGTTAATGGATGAACTTTTAGAGTTTTAGATGCCAAGTTTTGGAAAAAGTCTTTACTCTTTATAAATAACCTTTCTCTACTTTATAAACTTAGAATGATTTACAATATTTTTAGGGTTTCGGAAGATTTTACAAACTTTTAAATAAGTTCTTAGAATTTCATATTTTATTTAACTTTCCGAAACTGTAATCATTTCCTTAAAAAATCCTATCTACATAAGCAAGTATTCATACTATTTTCTCAAAGATATTTTCAATAGTAAAAGGCCAATGGAGGACTATTTAAAACATTATTTCTAAGGCAAACAAACTTTCATAATGAATATATAAAGATAAGAACGGGTTGCCTCCTTAGGAAAAGATTTTTTCAAAATAAGCCCATTCACAGGAAGAAACTCTCTTTCCTGTTAGATATTGCAATATGAATGTTGATGAGCCTATCTTTTCAATGATTTGAAATGGTCTAAGCCACATTTTTTGAAATTTGGTATGTTTACCTTTGTCTTCATGTGCTTTGTCCCATTTCAAAACAAGATCACCAATTTGTAATGTTTTAGATCCAGTAGAACTTGCATCAAAAGAATATTTTATAAGTTGTTGATGTTTAGCATGAGCGATTTTGGCTTTCTCCCTTTCTTCATCTAATTTGAGGATTTGATCAAATCTTAATTGGACAAAGGATGAAGGATTTTCTTCAATAAATTGTACTAGGGCTAGAGATGGGAGTGCTAGGTTTGAAGGTATTACAGCTTCTTTCCCATATACTAGATTAAAAGGTGAAGTACCTATTGAGGATTTTTGAGTTATATGATCTGCCCATAGTGCAAAGACCAAATACTTATGCCAATTCTTTTGATTTTGATCAACAGTTCTTTTAATAATTTTAATGAGATTCTTATTAGTTGATTCATCCAAACCATTACCTTGGGGATAATAATTTGCAGAATATTTTAACTTAAAACCTCTTTTGAGAGAAAATTCCATTATACTATTTCCAGAAAAATAAGATGCATTATCAAAAACAAGGGCATTAGGTACACCGAACCTGGTAATGATGAATTGATCAATGAATTCAATGATCGCATCAGAATTGGCTACCTTTAAAGGAACTGCTTCTACCCACTTTGTGAAGTAATCCGTGGTTGTAAGGATGTATTTGTGTTGCTTGGAAGAATGTGGAACAATTTCTCCTATAATATCAAGTCCCCATTGTTCAAATGGTTGCTTAATGTTTACTGGTTGTAAAGGAAAAGCTGGTTTCCGTTGTCTTCCACTGGTAGTCTGACAAGTCTTACATTTTGTTACATAGTCATGGGCAGCTTTAAATAAATTAGGCCAATAATATCCATCATGAATTATCTTGTGACCTGTAGTGTCTCCTCCAAAATGTCCACCTGCTGGTCCATCATGTAATTCCTGAAAAACTTTGTGCGCTTCAGTTTTTTCAAGACATCTTAGTAAAATGGAATCATAATTTCTTCTGAATAACACATAATCAATGATCTCAAAGTGTTTATCTTTTAGTCTCAAAGCACGCCTGTTTTTATAACTGATATTAGGAGGAACATACCCATTTTTTAAGTAAAAGATCAGATCAACATATTGAGATTCAGAATTAATGATACTTATCTCATTCACTTGCAAAGTATTATCTTGATCTTGTTGTTCTGGAATATTGGATGCTCCTGATAATAACCTACAAAAACCTTTTCCTCTAACAATTTTAGCTGGTTAATATTGAAATCATATTCTTGTAAAGCTGTTACCCAATTGGCTCTTTTTTCTCCTACTTCCCTTTGTACTAGCAATTGTCTCACTGTAGAAAATGGGACAATGATTTTTGTATGTGCTTTTAGGAGAAATGGCCTAAAGTGTTTGATAGATTTAAACACAGCAAAAGCTTTTTTTTCTACTACTGAATAGTTAAGTTCACCTCCTTGCATATTTGAACTAAAGAAGGAGATAGGTGCTTCAATCTGTTGATCATTGAGTTGTGTCAAAACAGCAGCATAAGATGTTTCAGTGGCTAGAGTGTACAAAATAAAATAATTAGAAAAATAGGAGTATTCAATGTTAGAGCATTAATAATTTCCTGTTTGATTGAATCAAAGGCTTCCTTTTCTTTATGTCCCCATCTGAAAAATAAATTTTTCTTAATCGTAGTTTGTAAAGGTAAGACTATATGAGAAAAATCGGGAACAAATCTTTTTACAAAATTTATCTGTCCTAAAAATGATTGCATGGATTTCTTATTATGTGGCAAAGGGATATCAGAAATCTCTTTTATTCTGTCAGGGTCAATATATATGCCATCTTTAGACACAACAAATCCTAAGAGTTTCCCTTCATTAAGAGCAAAGAATGATTTTTTTGGATTTAAAGAAATGCCATACCTTCTACATCTTTCAAAAATCTGTTTTAAATCATGTAGATGACTGGCTCTTTTTTTTGAAAAGACGGTTATATCATCTAGACAGACAACAACTGACTTATTAATCAAACCTTTGAAAGCTATATCCATGGCTTTTTGGAAGGTAGCTCCAGCATTTATCAAACCGAAAGGCATTTTTTGATAGGCATATGTTGCCCATTTAGTTCTGAATGTAGTTTTCAGTCTATCATCTGGATGCACCAGTATCTAATTATATCCTGAAAAACCATCAAGAAAAGACATTAATTCAGAACCAGCTATTTCTTGAAGTATCTGTTCCATTGTAGGTAGTGGGAAATTATCTTTTTGACATGCCTTATTGAGATTTCTAAAATCTATACAAAACCTAATGTCTCCATTCTTCTTCCTAACAGATACCAGATCTGAAACCCAATTCGAATGTCTAACAGGGAAAATAATTTTAGCTTTCAAGAGTTTATTCAACTCTGTTTTAATTTGAATTTCCAAGTTAGGATGAATTTTCCTTAACTTTTGTTGCACTGGTTTCTCATCGGAGATCATCGAAATTGTATGTTGAATGATAGAGGTATCATAAGTTCTTAAATCTTCGTAATTCCAAGCAAAAACATTTTTGTATTTGTTTAGAATTCTGATGAAAGAAAACCTTTCTTTTGGTGTTAGCCCGAGTCCTAGATTGACATTTTGTGGTTTATATTTAGTGCTAATATTTATTAACTCAAACTTTAAAGTAGAACTTTGAAGTTTGGCATTAGTGACTTTTTTGAATCTATCTTTGATATCATAGAGATCTTCAAGCTTAACCACAGATTTCGAGATGGAATTCTCACTATTTCTTGATTTTATCTGGATATCATGATCACTTTCATCAATTATTTGATCATCATAATATTTCTTCGAAGTTAAGAATTTTAGGATGTCTTCATCATAATTAAACACTGGCCAATTAGTGACATTGTCAGGGACAGATGGTCGAAAAATCAATTCAACTGAAAACCTTTCTGGACTATAATCCTCAGCTGGAAGGAGCTTAGAAGCAACATTAGCTAATAAGTCAGCTGTTGTATTCTGAGATCTAGGAATAGGGGAAATATTGACTGCTAGAAAGTGAGTTGTAAGACCTTGAACAAGGGATTGGTAATGTTTAAGATGACTTGAAAGACAATGAATAGTATTCCTCACTTGCCCGATGACAATTTCAGAATCACCATATATCTTAAGATATTTGACATTCAAACCTATTGCTTTGTAAATTCCTTGAATCAAAGCTTCATATTCTGCAGTTTTGTTTGTACACTAAAATTCTAGTCTACATGACAACATATTTTTTTCCCCTTCCGGACTAACTAAAATACATCCTGCTCCTGCACCATCATTGGACTTCGATCCATCGAAGTACAAAGACAAAAATAAATATTTATCTACAAATTTATTTACAAATTGATCGGCAATATTAACACATCTTGAAGTATCGGTATGTGAGAATTTTTCAACTTGTGAAGTTAAGCTCTTTACAGGGAAAGGTGATTGTTGAGCATTAAAATTTCCAAAGAATGATTCCGCTGAGTAATTTCCAAGAATGTTATTATTGAAAGCTAGAGGTTGGTTTTCTTGTTCAAACTATGTTACTATATGGGTCATGTGTTTCTCCCGATAAATCTTCATTTGATTTGGTTTCCCTTTATAGGGAAGCCACATGTGAGACCAATCGGTAGAAATGTAACCATGGAGTTTTTTAGACCAATCTCTGCTTAAAATTAAACCATAATACTCAGGGATGTCAGCAATCAATATATCAATTCTCCGAAGTACTCTAGGATCAGCTGATAGCCTAATAGTGACTGAATTAATCTCTCCTAAAACTTGCAGCAATCAATATATCAATTCTCTGAAGTACTCTAGGATCAGCTGATAGCCTAATAGTGACTGAATTAATCTCTCCTAAAACTTTCACTTTAGTCCGATCTAATTGGACAATATGAACTGCAGATTTTTGGGGTTCAATGTTTAATTTGGAGCACACTGAGGCTGGAATTATGTTTGATGGTGCCCCTGAATCTATCAAGTAGTTATGTAAATTCCTATTACAGATCTCGTAATTTAAGAGAAAAGGAGGTGTATGTGAGTTAGATCTATCTCCAATCAAACAAGTATCGGTAGCATCTACTTTATCAGGTGATGGCTTACCTGGTCCTTTAGCTGCCTTGGATAATACACCATTTGGAAGAGGAGAAGCAGGGACTGCATTCAATTCCTTTAACACAGCTTCTATTGATGCTTGAGCTTGCTGAGTTCGTGTAAAGAAATATTTGCTCTGTTCTTCTTCATGTCTTCTATAATGTTATAATCCATAGAATTAGACACTACTAGTGTTTTAGATGTTGATGGAGGATTGGAAGATGGCGGTTGATTTTGGGGAGGAAAAGGAGAAGATTTCTTTACGGGAGCTTTATCTTTTGTAGCAGGAGTTGAATTTTTCTTCTTGGGGGATGTTTGAACAGGTTCTGTTGCATTCTTACTTCTAGTGCTCACTGGGAGAGCTTCTTGTTCTTTTTCATTATCTGAGTTAGAAAAAATAAATCCCACATCCCATGGCATTCAACTACTTCTTCTTCTTTGTTTTCTTCTGATGATAGAAGTGTATCTTCCTCTTCATCTTCCTCTAAATCTGATTCTGCACTAGATATTGCATTAGGTGGTTTAGGTTCAGTTGGCTGATTTATTTTGAAGTTCCTAAACAGCCTTTTAGTGGAAGTTTCAGCTACCTAATTTTTAATTTCTACCATTTCATTGGACATAGTTTTCAGGAATTTTTGTAGTCCTTCCATATCATATCGATCTTTAGGCGCTTTCTTCTTTGAATCATCCTTAAAACTAAATTTTTTGGATTTTCTCTCTTCACTAGCATTCTTTTTTTCTAAGGCAATGATACATTTTTCTACAACGATTGCTTCCTTCATGTTTCGGCTAGTGTAGGTTTAGAAGCTCTATATACAAAGATAGATATATTTGAAGGCAAATCGGATATATACCATTCACTTCGGACATCTTCACTAGGTTTTTATGTTGCAGAAATTTTATTCAACAACTTGTTAAATCGGGAGTTGAAATCTTTGATGGGTTCCTTAGATTCTGATTTCAAATTAGAGAGATCATCAATCAAAGTTGCTATTGACCTATCATCTCTGAACTTGGTTAGGAATTGTTCCTGAAAAACATCCCAGCTATCAATGGATCCTGGTGGTAATGAAAAATACCAAGATCCTGTTTCTCCTTACAAAGTATATGGAAATAGTCTGACCACAGCATCTTCTTGTGTTACCCCATTTAATTTTACGGACAACATGAAGTTGTTAATGTGTTCTTTAGCTAATACACCAATATCAAGACTAAACTTTGGTAACCATTTCTCAGAATGAGCTGGTAATTGACTCAAAGGTGCAGGCATTGTTACAGCTCCTGGATTGGTCCATGGTCTTTGTTGAGGCTATGCCATCGTTATACTAACAATAGAGGAAGGTGAAGGGACAGTTGAAAGCAATTGAGTAGATGTTGTTGGAACAGATTTACCCTTCTGGATTACGACTTGAAGTTGAGAAACATATGGCTGAGTTTGTAATGGTGTGAAAGATGCGGATGATGATGATGAAAGAGTCTGACTATCTGACTCTAAAGGTGTTTTTCTAGCTCTTTTTTGACTTGGCAGAGGAAGTTCAATTGGTAAAATACCAATTTTTTCACTCTGCAGTCTAGTAAGAGGTGAGAGGGAATGTATTGTGAAGTCACACTGCTTTGGGATAGCTTAGACTCTTCTTGCGATAATGAAAACCTTTGGAGTTTATGAATTAGATATTGTACCTCAAGAGATACAAAAAATGACTCATCTCATATGTCTAAGGTTTTGGCAGTGGGTGTAGTAATTTTCTTTTCAACTTCTTCCCTAGAAATTTGAGATGAAGGAGAAGTTGAAGAATGTGATGAGGGTGAATTGCTCTTGGAATGGCCTATGGATTTGGACTTACTTTCCATTCACAACTTAGGCCCTCCTTCTACCACCAAAAATGTTCAAGCCCCTAAAATCCTAGTTTTAACATTGGGGAAAAGCACCCGGTCCGGACCTTAGTACAGCTCCTTTTCCGTTTGGGATAGTGGCTCCGACCAATGATATATTGGTTGATGATTGGTTTTTTGTATAATGAGTAATGGAAATGATAATTAATCTATTCTATAACTTAATAAATACAAATGACTCTACTTAACCCGGGTATCATATAATAAATGTGATTATAGATTTCTTCCGATTAGATGAATAATCATATAGATGGCTTATTCGTCTAAAAGAAAGATGCATTCACATATAAGAATTACTTTGTTTAAGAAATTAACATAACATATCGCATTTATATCGCTCACATATATCTTGAAAAATAACAATTCAAATTTTTCAGAGATGATATAACAAAGGATTGTTTTACAGGCATACATATGTAAATAATAGCAATTTTCAAAGAAAATGTTTCATCACATAAGAAAAATTAAAAAACATAATAACGATATAAATACTAGATACATTTTTAACCTTCCGATGCAAATAATATTCCGATCCCTCTCTCTAACTTAAAAAAGCTTCCAAGAAAAACAAAAATGCAAATTCTTGAAAGTAATTTCCTCATAAAATTGCATAATCTTGATCCACGATTAATAAAAATAATATATTCGGAAGTATAGAAGTGTAACTTCCCAAGTCAAAAATTAATACAAATTGAGGACCCCTTTCTAAATACATGAAAGGGGTTTAAATAATAATAAAACTAAAACAAACTATCTAAAACATCGCTTGAATGTTGTTGGAACTGCCAAAACATGAAAATCGGAGATGTGATTTCATAAAAATAGAATTGTGATCTCCACTAGAACAGGTTCATTGCATCTCTGTGATATCTGGTATGCGCAACTGGCAAATCAATAGCATTTATTTTACTTTGGGAGGATGACTCAATCGGGAATGTAGCTGGCTAGTATATGTGGCATCCGAAAGCTCTGGAATCATATAACTTATGGCCTCGGAGAGGAATTTTGTAGTCATCTACTGGTTGTGTGGTTTAACCAAATAAAACCAGAATGAATCCCATGTGAGTACTTGCATTGCACTGATCTATTGGTCGTTGCTAGCTAAATATTTTTTCCACTGTCTCTAATTCTTTGACTTTTGGGAGTTTCGCTAGGATGCAATTGGAAATCAAATTGGCTGAATACAAATTGGCATTGATTAATTCCACTAAACTGTTCATTACAACTCTTTCCCTGGAAGTAGCCATTTCTTCCTTAATTAACTGTGTTTCCCATTCTACAAACAAAATTTCTTTATGTGATTCTTGAATCTTGGGAAGATTGGCAGCTATGCCTTGGTCTGTGTCTTGCCATGTGAGGAATCCCAAAATTTTCTCATCGGCATCTTCGAATTCGAGCCTTGTGTTTACTGCCTTTTCTATGAGCAATGTAGCTATTCCACATAGAGCGTTGGCCAGTGATATTTTATGACATAAAATATCAAGATGTCGTGACAATGCTTTACACAATTCTAGAGCCTCTTTTTTAAATTTCTCAATCTCATGGTACTCCTTAAATTTTTGTATCTGTGTTTGTAACACGACACTCTGTTCTTCTCTGGCTATCTTCTCCTATTGAAGCATCACCTGCAATTTGTTTAGCTCCTGAGACAGATGTTGTTTCTTGTGTAGAACTTGCTATTCAAGCTTTTGTTTCTCAAGATTCAGCTGCTCTTTAAACTACTCAATCTGTTGTCTTTCTTCAATTAGCTATTGTTCTAGCTGTGCTATTTTTTGATGATCCACAGTTGCCTTTTCTTCCAGCAGCACTATTTTTTGATCTTTTTCTTTTATCAATTGGCTGAATTTGGAGGCTTTGTCCATTGTCACTTCTGTATAAGCCCCTGCATATTGAGACAATTTAGTTAAATCCTCTGAAGGATCAACTTTAGAGTCTTTCCAAACAACATTCATTAATTCGGTTTAAGGAGATAAAAATGGACTCTGATCGATTTTCCTTTTCTTCCTTTGTTTTCTAACTATAGCCCTATGCTTTGTACTGTAGAAGACATCCAAGGGTGGTATATCTTCAACGTTCAATACAATTTCCTTAGAAGGATTTTCTAGGATAATCTCAATATCTTGGGTTTTAGCATTTCTGACTGCTCCTTCAACTGTAACATTGGTTACTATGGGCTGTTGTGTTGCAAGTGTTTGCGTTGTAGTTACATTCTGGGAATCGTTCTGGCTTTTGATTTGCCGATCGAACTGCTCCCACTCCTTCAATAGATTTGAATTAATATGCATATTGGTGTCAAAATAATTCTCCATATTTTTTACCTGTCTTTTCCTGTTCTGTTTGAGTATCAGGCTTATTTCCTGTATTCTTCTTTTCCTACTCTTTTTCGGTGTATTTTTCTTCACTATGTTCTTCCTGTTGCAGTAGGGGAGTAGTTCTTAATAGATCAAGAGGTATTGTTAGTAATCTCTTGGTTCTGAACTGCATGAACTTTGCCATGTCACTTGCTTGAAATTTTATATTTGCCAGATGTTTAACCTGTGAAAATACCTCGGCCGAGGTGAATAGATCATCAAAATCATCATCTTCATGTTCGAATTTAGTGACCTGTACCATAGATGTAAAGTTATAGGCAACTTTCTTTGGATCATATTGTCTTTTGGGGATGGATACTAATCTGAGCTCTTTTATTTTTTTATCTTCTTTCTCTGCATGTTTTAAATCATTTAGAGAAAAAGATCCACATCAGAGGGGAAATGTAGGCCACATCTGATTCTTAGAATTCTTCAGATTTCTAGACATCCCTTTCTATTATTTGATAGGCTATTTCTCGGGCTAATAATTTATCAGGAATGTACAAAGGAAGAACATGGGGATCAATGATGGTTCTAAATATCTGGATATAGGTGAATTTTTCCTCTCCAAACCAGCTTCTGATTGAAGTTAGGTCAACGTTGGCCTCATCAGATAACCTTGGATCGGGTTTGTTGAATATAGCTTGGTGAACTGGCAAGACAAACCCATGACAAATTCTGTATATATGGTCTTTGTAATAGGCTTTCCACGGATATTTGTGATAAATATGGATAGGAGTTGGGACTTGAGGAGTCCACTTCCAGACTAGGATAGGGATTTCAGAGTTGAATCATATGGTGTTACGCTGAAATTTGTCACCATGACATTTTAGTACTCCCTTAGAATTCTACAACATCAAAGTTCCTAAAATCAAGCCTTGAAATTGAGAGAAAAGCTCATAAAAGTCTTAAAAACACTTGTACCGCACTTTCTCTTAACATTGCCTGCGGTGCCGCATCTCTTTGCTCTAAATCATGCAGAGCTAAATGCGCGTTCTCTTCAATAAGGGTACGGACCCCTATAAAAGGTAAAACAAAGGCAGAAAGTAACATTTAGAAGCCCAGCAGTCAAATCTGGAAGCTTCTAGAAGCAATTATTTAGTCGAAGGTTCGCTACTATCATTTATGTTCATTCCTTCATTATGGGAGCCTACCCCTTGATTTATGGAGCCCAATCCCTTCAAAAGAGCATTCTATCCCTTCTTATGTGGAACCTTAACCTCCTTTGTTTTCCTATAAATTGAAGCCATAGTGCAGCTTCAAAGGTTAGAGTTAGTGAGTTAGACTGTGAGGGATTTTGAGGAGAAACGCTGTAGAGACTCATACTCTCTTAACTGATCATTATGTGGGAATGATTACATATCCATGTGCATTTTAGCTGAGAGAGTGCAAAGCTTGTCAGAGTAAAGGAAACGCCTGTTCCAGACCCCAGGAAGGCCTGTACGACATCAAGGCGGACACGGTTGTAAGGCTCTTCTTCATCAAAGATAATACGAATGAATACCATTTTCTCAATGAGTTCTTTAGTTAAGTAGCTTGTTTATCATGTTTTATCAATGAGTTATTTAATTAATTAGCTTATTTCTTGAATTCCTTGATCATCTTGATAGATATATGATTCGTGAATTAGTTTATACTATGCAGGTGCTATTGATTTTTTCATGTTTGTGATTGCAGATCTTTGAATACGACTCTTTCAAGCAACTGGAAAGAAGATTATTAAAAATAGCGCTGGACTACAGGTAGGGATTCACAACCCCTATTGTAGCTAATTAATTATTCGAATATTGTCCAGAGAAAATAGTTTTTATTTGTCTGTTTGTTGTAGCTGTCCGTAGGACACTTGGGAGGTTTGTCTTGTCCGCAAGAATGACTTATCCGTCCAACAAAATGGCGACTCCGCTGGGGAATGGATCTTGAACTTTGATTTCTTTTATTTTTTACTTGTGAATTTTTTTTATTTTTTTTTCTGATTTTGATTGATTTATACTGGCTTGGGTAATTTATCCCTGTAGAATCCCTGAGAAATGTTTTAGAGTTTTTTATTTTTTCTTTTAGTTTTCTGGTATCTGCACTTTTCTTTTAGAAACAGTGTGGGCATCTCCGCTATTTTCTTCTATAAAAAGTGAGGGACCGCACCTGTTTACACTGAAACCTGCATACCCTATGAAATTTTTTTGAAAATCTTAAAATCCTCTTTTCTGGATTAGTTTGTTAGATTCTCAGTGTATACCCAGACTTGTATCTTCTGTCAAAAAGCTTTGATTAAGAGTTTATTTCAGTATTTTTTAGTTTTGAATGATTTTCTGAAATATCTACATGTTATATTGATTTTTGTTTTGTCTTTATCCCGCTTAAAGATTAGAAACCTTGGTATACCTTTAGATCACTGGTATTTCCTTACTTTCTTTCTGAGTTTTACATTATAGCAGAAATTGTTTTATGAGATTTAGATCCCATTTTCTCATTTGCAAATCTTTAAAAAACTTTTGTTGATAAGTTTGGAATTTCACTTAAAAAACCAAAATTGGGTGTTTTTTGAGTTCTTGCTGATCCAAGAAAAGAATTTCTTAGTTAGATAACAAGTTAAGCAAGACATCCTCAAAATATTTAAAGTCTTAATTCAGATTTAGTCTTTAGAATTTTTAGATCTCAAAATTAGTGTTTTTAGTTTTGAGTGTTGTTTCTAGAAATTATAGTGTTCTTTTGAAGAAAAACTTTGTTTGTAGTTTCGATCTTAAATGATAAAGGAATTTCTTATTGAGAAATTGATCATTTTGAGTTCTCATGAAATTAGATTTATTTTCATTTATTCTTGTTTGAAGGAAAGAATTGTTTTAAAATGTTACATTTCTCAACTCTTCCTTTAGATAGAATTCATTGAAAGGAAATGAATTGTTTCTCATAATAGATGCATTTTTAGTGTGTTTTGAGTCAGGTCACTACATATCATCAGTTTCACTTTTGCACCTATTTTCCTAAGAAACAACCTATTAAAATCAACGATTAAATTAAAATCAATCTAGTAATTTTTTATATTTCTAGGGCTCTTTTCACCAATATAGCTTAGACTAGTGTCTTGGAGTAGGGAGTAATTAACTCTCCAAGACGATTAAAAAAAACAAGTAATTGATCTTGCGGTAGGAAAAATCCAATAGTCACTTGTATGCTCTAGGAAGCTCCTCTTAAAGGACTTAAGCAAGAGGTCATATCTGAACCAGTGGGATAATCAATTCTATCTCATTAGGAACGATAGAAGATATGCGCGTATTAACAATGGTAAACCTTGGATAGACTATTGTCGAGGAGCCTAGGGTCACTTGTCGGTATACCTTGGATTATGTCAAGGAGCCTTCAAGGGGATTGAGCTTTGTTACTCTGCCCTTGCGCGTATGTCGGATCGTAGACTGTTCCCCCGGGTATATTAGTTCCTGTTGGTAACCATAGTGGTCGTAATCTTTACGGTTTTTTCCTAAGGTGATGGTGGAGGAAATATCATGTTGTACCTGGAGCAGATGTCGACTAGACTCACTTGGACTCTCCGAAGGGTTATCATCACTCGAGGTTGTTTAAGTGGAGAAACTTGCACCGGTCTGTTTCATTAAGCAGATTGTCGAGGTAACTGTTCCAACCGCCCTTTCTACATTAAAATACTACGATGTTGTATTTCATCACCAACTAGTGTTTTTAGTGTGGGAAGTTATTGTTTGTGTGTGGTTTGATCTCCTAGATTTTTAGGCGTATGATTCATTTGTTTGTTTCCTTAGCGACTCTAGGAGTTTTCATTGAAATTTTCTTTGATTGCGTGTGATTAATAATTTTTAATCGTGGCTGAATTACCAAGACAATCGCGTAGACTCTAGGGGAAACCCCCCGAGTATACACCAAGCCAACTTGAAGGGCTGCGAGCTCTAGTACCACATAGTGTTAGTAGAATTAGATCAACAGAACTAGGAGAATCATCTATAGTTATTCATCCTGATCATCAATCACAAACAACAGAATATATTCAAGAGCAAATTTCAATTTGCGAATTTACTGGTAGTATTTCCCCTTCCAGTGAATTAGCTGAAGAGCCTAAAATTTCTAAGCCTGACACTGAACCTCCTTTATTGGAACCATCTTCAAGATTTGTTACTCCGACTTCTAGTGATCCTGATTCACCTAGGGTAAGACATCGCATTACTGAAAATCTTCCTTCTTACCTCATATGTATTGAAGAACTTGTTGGTCCAGACGAAGACGTAAATCTTCTCGAAACCCAAGAAAATTTGAATCTTAGGGAGTGTGAATCAATATTCTACAATCCTTTTAGAACTAACACTTGGTATTTATCATTGATAGATTTTTTACAAAACGTGGGTCTTACTTATTCACCACCCCGACTTCCTTTTCATCCTACACCGAGAGGTTATCATCCTTCATCAACTATGTTGGGTGAGTCATCTATGTTTTCCCAATCTCCAGAAACATTTTTATACGGTGGTACGTCTGTTCCTTCGGGATACCAGTCACTCTCTGGTACCTTCTCGGGAGCAACTCCTCAACCAATTGAACAAGTGTTATCATCTGGTACAAATGGAACTAAAGCTGAAACGTTGAACACAGAGCAAATTTATATGATGTCTAGCAATATTCCCAATCCTTAACCTCAAGGAAGTTAGTTACCGCCTGGAGGGAAACCTCAAGGAAGTCAGTTACCGCTTGGGGGGCAACCTCAAGGAAGTCAGTTACAACCCGGAGGGCAACCTCAGGGTAATTTTTTATCAGGTCAAATTGTAGGTCAATATTATTTACCTAGAGAACAACCTCAAGGACAATACATACCTCAAGGTTATCAACCTCAGGAATAGTACATACCCCAAGTTCAACCCCAGACTCAGTATATTACTTAGGGTCCATATCAACCCCAGATTCAGTACATGCCTCAAGGTTATCAACCTCAAGGTTAGTACCCAACTCAAGGTTTCCAACCTCCTTTCGGTCAACCATTATTACAAGGAGCTGGAAATTTTCCAGTTAATTATCAACCCTACATTCAACTAGGTTATGGTCCTTCATATGCACAACCTTCTATGGTTCAATACCCCGGAATGAATATGGTGTGGGATCCATCTCAAATTCAACAGACTATGCAACCCAATGTGTAGGTACCTAATCAACCTGGACAGTCCATAGGTTCTGGTCCAACCTAGCAACCTGTCCAGCCTACCGTTCAAGTCCCTACACTTGGTTCTATTCAGTAGCCTAGGCCTAGTACACCTCAGAATTCTGCTGTTGTTGCAACTTCTGTTCAACCTACCACACCTATTTCTGGAGTATCTGCAGCTCCAATTTCTTCTATCCCTGCATCAGTGCAAATTCCTCAAGTATCTGTACCACAGTCAGGACCTACAATTCAGACTATGGTCCAGATGCCTACAGGACAAGCTGGTACTAGTACGATTGTTGCTAGTCAACCACAATTTACTTATCAACCGTACCAGGGACAGTATCAATTTGGGCAAGCTACACAAAATCCAGTATATCAGTATCAGCCGTACCCTGGGCATACTTATCAAGTACCTCAACAACCCCAGTATGGTCCGGTTAATCTTGGTTACCCAGGAGGTTTCATGATTCCAAATGCGGATCCAATTCTAGGGTATCCTTGATATCCTCCTCCTGGCACTGGTTTGATCACACAAGGTTATCAAGACCCTAGCCATCAGTTACCATTTATATAAACTTTAGATTTACCGGATCTATCACGCCTTACGAACGATCCTATCTTTTATCTTCCATATTGGTCACCGATGCCTAAAAAGTTACCCAGTGATATTCCAAAGTTTGAGGGTAAGTCAGGAGAGGACCCATCTAATCACGTTATGACTTATCACCTTTGGTGTGCATCCAATTCACTAATCGATGATTCGATTCGATTGCGTCTTGTTCAGAGAACTCTCATTGGTCTAGCTGCTAAATGATACATTGAGTTACCACGCGACTCTTTTAATAATTTTAATGCACTAGCTACTGCTTTCTTAACCCATTTTCAGTTGCCTGTCAGATACGACAACGGCACAGAATTTATAACTTCATTAAAACAGTCTACATCTATGTACATATCCGATCACATTCATGAATGGAGACGTAGAAGGCGTTTAGTGAAGGTCTTTATTCCGGATCAAAGTTTGGCTGAATGGTTTATTAAATCATTATTGCCCAAAATTACTGAAGATGTGGCAAAAGGAGGAATTGTTACAGAAGAGCAAGTCGTTGCTCAGGCTCAATACCTTGACCTTGTATATACCCAGTCAGGTACTCTGTATGATAAAATCCCTAATTTACCAAGACCTCGTCAATTAACTACAACTCCTTCTGGCTCTCATGCCACTGATGGTGTAATTGGTTCTGTTAGCACTGGTAAAAGTAAGAAGAAATCTTCCAAGATGACTTCTCCTATTATCACTTTACCCGATTCACCGAAAGGAGATTCCTCTATTGAAGCTTCCACTGATATTCATGTTGTAGAATCATCTACAACCAAACCTAAAACTGGTGGTAAAAAGAAAGGTAAGAATAAAAATAAAATATCTTCAAAAGATAAAAACAATACAACTGAACCAACTGACGAAAAATGCAAACCTCGATATCATTGTCTGATATGTGAAGAGGATCATTTTACAAAAGAGTGCCCGCATAGAGCCGAGGTATCAAAATTCGTTAAGGGTTCACCCATACCTGTTGTCTTGAAGGATCCCTTTCCTGCTCAAGATAGTAATATGGTTGGATCTTCCTCAAATGCGCTAGAGAATATCTTGATGGTTGCGATGCGATCACAAGATTACGGTAGTAAAAATCCTGGTAAAGAAGCAGAAACATCTAATTCAGCATCAACTACATCTCCCTCAGTTTCTGATCCATTACAGATCGAGAAACAAAATCCTGACTTAGTAATCCAACCACCTACTAAAGGTGTACTTCGTAAATCAGCTTTCAATCCACATGCGAGAGCTGCTCATAATTACAATATTGTTGAAGACTTGGCAATTTCCCCTTCAGAAATGTCAGCTTTGGAAGTGCTGCAATCATGCCCAGCCCAAATAAAATTACTTTTGTCAGCCTTAGGAGCCATAGACCTCCAGGATTCGAACCTCATGATCTTCGATTTATAGAATTTTACACCCCGCCTACCCCATCAAATGCCTCTTCAAATTCCGGTAATAGTAAAAAGAAAACGTATCTTTCGTACTGTTGTTGATGAAGGGGCTTCTACGTGTATTATGTCATTAAAATCTTGGAAATCACTTGGTTCTCTGACAATTAACCAATCGCCAACTATTCTCAAAGCTTTTGATGGAAGAGGTTTTCAGCCTTATGGTATTTTACAAGATCTACCAATAGAGGTCGAAGGCAAAATGGTTAATCTAGATGTGGAAGTGGTTGATGCCCCTCTGGATTACAACCTTCTCCTGGGTCGCAGTTGGTCTTACGCCACGACTGCTATTCTATCATTTATCTTTCGTATTATCATATTTCCTCATAAAGGAAAGATCGTTAAAATCGATCAGCTCTCATATTATTCATCCGACCCAGCCTCTACTGATAGCATCCAGCATATCGTAAAATTGACTATCCCTTATAAGGATGTCGGAGTAGGTTTACTTAAAGATTCAACTTTACTGGGAACTTTTTCCTTGCCTGCTCCCAACTTACAACCTCCTATTACTAATATCAATATGATTACATCAAGTACTATTTCCTTTGATGATCCTCGGATATTACCTTCAGAATCAGAATTGGATTCTTTCGATGGCGCGATGCCTTTGAGTCCTTTTGAGTTAGCATATCAGACTGTACAGTCATTTTCTGACACTCCTTCAACTGAATCTAATCTAGTGAATGTGATCAATGAGGAGTCATTTTCAATATCAAGCTCTGCTTCGACATCAATTCCAGATCTTGGTCAACAAGTATTCAATACTGATGAACATATTCATGAATTCTTGTCGGTCGATGAGTTACCATGGGAAGATCTTCATCATAGGTCTTCATTTTTACCTGATCTCGATCATTTTGAGAATGATTTTTCCTTCATTTCTACTATTGATTACGTCAAAGAACCTCAGAATCCTCTCTCACATTTTGATTCTGAATTGAATTTAGAAAATATTTCTACAACGTTTCCCCTTGAAATTTCAGTAAAACCCGGAATTGTTGAAAACATTCATATAGGTGCTTCTTGTATGACTGATGAAATCCAAGCATATAAAGCCCTATTTCAGGAATTCCGCGACATTTTTGCCTGGTCATATGAAGAGATGCCAGGAATCGATCCGTCGATTGTTGTTCACAAAATCAAGACATACCCAGATGCTAAACCTGTTATACAAAGATTACGTCAAATACATCCGAGAAAAGCTGTCGCTATTAAAGCCGAAGTTGAAAAATTACTTCGTGCAGGTTTTATTTATCTGATTCTATTAACGGATTGGGTATCTAATATTGTTCTGGTCAATAAAAAACAAGTAACAATACAAGTGTGTTCGATTATAGGGATATAAATTGAGCTTGTCCAAAGGACAATTATCCAACTCCTTACATCGATCAAATTATTGATGATTGTGCTGGAACTAAAATGTTTTCATTCATGGATGGATTTTCCGGCTACAATCAAATCAACATACTCCCTGCAGATCAACCCAAAACAGCTTTCATTTGTCCATGGGAAACTTTTGCTTATCACAAACTACCTTTTGGACTTAAGAATGTTGGCGCCACTTTTGAGAGGGCAATGTCTTATGCATTTCATAATATTAAACACATTGTGAAACCCTACCTCGATGATTTACCTACTCATTCTTTGCGCAGAGAAGATCATATCACTCATTTACGAGCCATTTTTATATGATGTAGGCATTACAAGATTCGTCTGAATCCTCACAAATGTGTTTTTTGCGTACAATTTGGACGATTGTTGGGATTTATTGTCTCAAAGGTAGGCATTCGTGTTGATCCATTAAATGTTGAGGCAATCATCAATTTACCTCCTCCTTCTACTCTTCGCCAACTCCAAAGTTTGCAAGGGAAAACAAACTTTTTACGTCGATTCATTCCTAACTATGCCGAGTTAACGAAAGGTTTCACTAGGTTGTTGAAACAGAATATTCCTTTCTTTTGGGACGAGATCGCTGATCAATATTTTGATGCTCTTTAAACACGCGTTGACCCATGCATCATTATTACATCCCTCGCAATTACAACCAGGATTACCTTTTATACATATGCAAACTCTCCAATTCTACGATCAGCATGGTCTTAGTTTAGAAAGATGAATTCCACAATGAATATGTGATTTATTATCACATCACCATCTCGTATCCCGACCGAAATCAAGTACTCACATCTGGAGAAATTGGCCTTGGTAGCCGTTCGTCATCTAAACGATTCCGTCACTACATAATCGTTACATAAAAAAAATTGATTTCTCGATTGTAACCCCATGATGTATATTTTTACCAAACGACCGCTAGGGGAAAATAATCCAAATGGATTGTTATCTCACAGGAGTTTGATTTGGAATTTGACAAATCGAATCAAAGAGATCATTGGTATTTCCAACTTATGTGTGACTTCATTAAGTACCGATACGTAAAACTGTAAGGTAACATCGATCGCGGATGAATCTTTTATTTTCATCGCATCAAGGATCCTTGGTATGAGATACTTACACTTATCTCCAAACTCAAACTTTTTTCATTCCAAAATCTCCCGGTCACAACAAACAAAAAAATCCGTTTCCGCCTTAGCAATATCATATTGTTGGTGATAAACTATACCGTCATGGTGCGGACTTTGTTTTTCAAAGTTGTCTAACTCTGATGAAGTCAAAAGGTTTTAAAATGATTGTTACTCTAACATGGTGGTCATATTTTGGAAAGCAAGCAACCCAAAAGATATTCCTTATTTAAAGATTGCAGTTCTGCTATCCGAAAATGCCACAACTGTCAAATCTTTGATCACAATATGTGTGAACCTCCTTCTCCTCTTCACCCTATAATTTTTGTCGGTCCTTTTTCAAAATGTGGCATTGACTTCATTACATGTAACCCTCACTTAGCCAGGGGGCATCAGTATATTATTATAGCAGTAGATTATTTTACCAAATGGGCCGAGGCGATGCCTACATTTGTGGCAGATGGCAAAACTGCAGCTACTTTCATGTTCAATAATGTGATTGCTCATTTCAGTGTACCCCAAGCGATAATTACTGACCATGGGAGTCATTTTCGAAACATCATGATGAACGAACTGACTAATCAATTTAGCCCGCACCATGACAGTTCTACACCATATTACCCGCAGGCTAATGGTATGGTTGAAGCTATCAATAAAATTTTAGTCACCATGATCAAATGAATCATCGGAATTCATAAATCAAATTGGCACCCCATGATTTTTTCAACACTTTTGGCATATCTAACCTCAACAAAAACATCGACAGGTTTTACTCCTTTTGAAATGGTTTATGGTTTAAAAGCGGTATTACCGATTTAATGCGAGATACCCTCACTCCAACTAGCCATGGAGTTACTACCAGCCACTTCTGAAGAGGAGAAACTCTTTTTGTACTTAGCTCAATTAGATGAGAATCGGGGCACCGCTACATTAGCTACTGAAACTCATGCGAAACGAATGAAAGCTCAATATGATAGAAGTGTTACACCTCATATTTTCTCAAAAGGAGACCTAGTCTTGGTTTATGATCAAGCTAACGAAAATCTAGGGGCTGGGAAATTTGAACCCATGTGGCAAGGTCCTTATATTTTCAAGTGACAGCTAGAAAAAGGGGCCTAAAAACTGATTGAATTTGACGGGGTCTCTTTAGGAAAACCCAGAAATGGGCTTTATCTGAAGATATATTACACTTGATTCTTGTGTGGAGACTTCCCTGTATATTAGTTATTTTCATAAACTACGTGTTGTAGATTAGAAAGCATGCCTAGTTTAAGTGTGCTTTTACCACTATCCCTGCTTATCTAGATCACTTTTGATTTTGCAGATAACGACGTCCCTTCCAACATACATTGGTTTTGCTGATGGTTCTTGTCGTAGTACATGGAACATTTCTTCTGCAACTTTGGTTATTTATTCACCCACTGATGAGTTAGTATCTATGCATGGGGTAAGCCTCGGTCAAAAGATGAACAATATTGCAGAGTATAACGAAGTTATTGAGTTATTATCTGAATCCATTTCATTTGGAATTCAGAGTTTCATCGTTAGGTTAGATTCTAAACTCATTGTATTACAATTGGATAAAGTATATGCAATTAAAAACCTAGTGTTGTTAAGATTATTTTTGAAAGTTCGTCTCTTGGAATGAGAATTTGATTATATTGACTAGCAACATATTCTGAGAAATTTAAACACATTAGCTGATGCAATAGCTTCTAGTGTTATAAACAGAAATTTGCAATAATTAAAGCAGTGGATCAAAATAACATTCGATAACATGTTAAGATAGATAACTGCAAATAGTAGTAATATCATAGCATAAAAGTAGTGTTTTCAAAAATGTTACATCGTCCTCAATCATAGGTTCAAAACGCCTTATGATCAGAAAAAAGTGATACAAAAAATGATACAAGTCTACAAAATCAACCATCCACTATCCATGGTGATGATCACGATAAAACATTACAGCCCGTGCCACCTTGCTCAAAAATCTCCTGAACGGTCCTGGAAACCTGATAACATATCTTTGTAAGAAAAGTGGAATGTAATCTATGGTAGTCTCTGAAATATCTAAATTCAACTACTCCAGATGAATTTCCAAGACGATAAGGACCTCTGTTGTCTAATCCTGTGGTGGTGGTGGTGTTGCAGCTGGTTTCCTATCAAAAGGAAGGAGAGTGGCTGGTCGTTGTGGACCCACATCTGCATTTGAAATTTTTGTCATCAGTTTTGGACAATTCAAAAAAAAAAAAAAAAAAAAGTAATTTATAACATGTCAAAATGACTTTTACCTGACTCATCCCACTGTGTCCCTGGAGGAAGAGACATTTCTCGGTCGCCATGGAAATATATCCCAGCATAAGGAAAATCTTCTATCATGAAAACTTGATTCTCCAACCAATTGAAATATGCTCGGGTAGAACGAACAACCTCGCCGCCTTCATTGTGACGGGCCATCAATGCAACCCATCGAACCATTTGAGGCTCTTTGACTCTACCATGATCAACTGAAATAAGTTGTGGGGTCAGTAAAGGAATCCTCTCTAAATCAAATGTAACCACAATCGCTCCATATCCGAATTTTTTCAACTTTGCGTTTTTTTCTCTAGTCAGTTGGCCTTTGACATTAGTCAACACTGCTTCACACTAGTTGAAAATGGTGCCTCTAAAGTAGTCAAAGACAGTTTGCATTTGGGATCCTGTAGTGACATGTGGAGCTGTGCTCCCACACAACCTGGTTACTTTAAATGCAACCACTTTAAGCTTTGTAAAAATAATGGTTTTTATGTCAATACGTTTATCCTTGGGGTCTACTTCTTCATTGCACAATTATTCCTGAAGGCTAGCGACAGACTGGCCACCTGCCCTAGCCCAAAAAAAAGAGAGTGGCTTGCCCCTCTTTGATAAAATAGTGAGGAAGTATATATCTTCCAGCTCGATTTCAAGGCAGTGACCTCCAATTATAAAGCATTGTTCCTGTATGTCCCACTTGATGACTATCCAGGTAAGAAAATCCACTTGACCCCTCATACCTTGAATGGCCCAAAATTTGTACAAATCATATTCTCTCAAAATGAATAATGTAGGTGGATGTAACATGGCAGCCTCATCAACTTCTTCATGCTCACGTTCTCTCCACTTAGGCATTGTCAAAATCCTGCAATGGACAAATTGAAAGGTCAAAAACAATTTGAATGGGAAAATTTGGTTTAAATTAGGAGATTTTTTCATTTTATTTTTCCTTACGATGCCTCCGCACATTTCAAATAAAAATAGTGTGTGGATCCACACGTATCTTATGCGTAAGGTGCAAGACCATGACATTTTTCCCTTTGTAAAATTGTCGGGGTCCGCAGGTTTCATGTGTCTTACCTGTGGACCCCCGTGAGCGATTTTTTGAACCTATTTTCCTCCTTAAAAATCAATCTAAGCCCTAAATTGAGAAAGTAAATGGACAAAAATGAAGGTAAGGATGATGTGGATTACCTGGAACTAACGGTTTTCGATTCTGACAAGCGAATCTTCCGCAATCTTCTCCAGAATGTTTTTTTACCAAAGGCTCTCAATTTTCACTCTGAAATCAAATGGTAAAAATGATTTACAAAAACTCCTTTTTATAAGATTTTTTTAATAAATAAAATATTATTTTTTTATTTTTCACTTTGAAAAGTGGGTTTCCAAATTATTTTTGTTAATCATAAATAGGTATGTTTTATTTTTGAGTATTTGTGTAGAATACATAATTTTTTGGGTGAAATTGTCATTTTGACAAAGGATTATACTTTTTATCACTTTTCAAACTTGGTAAAAACTATGAAAAAGAAAATGAGTACATTTTTTATCACTTTTTCGAACTTGTTAAAACTTACAGAAAAAGTGAAACTACTAAGTACACTTTCATCACTTTTTTGGACTCTTAAAAATTACGAAAAAGTGAAAACCTAGAGTTTTCTTTTAAGCCCTTTTTAGACTCTCTAAATAAGAAAATATTTCTAAGTACTTGACTATTCGAACTCATTAAAGGAAATGATCAGTCATCCCTTCAGTGTAAGTTTACCCCTTTTCCAAACTAAAATGGAATATTTACGAAAAAGGTATACTTTGACTAATCAGGGTCAGTAGAGTTCTCTCCTGTATTATTTTATCCTTTTTCAGGCTTGAGAGACTAAATTTACGAAAAAGTACACCCACGAAGTTTTCTTAAGTTTTTTCTTCTGACTCCCTAAAATTGAAAAACACTGAGTTTCTCCTATACTAGACTCGTTAAAATTTAATAGTAAAGGACCTATCGATTACAAACAGGAACAGACCACTCCTTCTTAGGGTTCAATTTTAAACAAATTTGGACTCATCTGAAGGATGGGATTATATAACAAGAAAATTTTATCCTCCTCAAGCTTGTCAAAAATAAATAGGTACTTTCCAGAAATGGTGGGGGAAAAAGAGAGAAAATGAATCCGTTTGTCACACTTTGTTTAAAAAGTAGTTTACTTCTCTTAAACACGACACTTTTCACTGTGCTTCTACCTAGGTTGGGAGAATCCTTTGCCTATCAGTTGATCAAACCATATTGAAATTCTTCAGCTGGTTTCTGGGTATTAGCTTAGGTTAATTGTTACCAAAAAATCTGCAGTTTCGTTATGTGTTCAAGAGGACAGTTCAAATAAACCATTCATTGCAAACATTTGTCTCCATTTACGTTGACCATCCCTGAGTCAGTCCTCGCAAAATATTTCTACAAAACTTGATCGAATGGTTTCATGTATTGGGCTTTCCTACGGCAGTTCACTTCCTATCAACGACATCTCATCATCTAGGAAGTTGATCTAGAATCCTTCAATACCTTGGAATATGCATGCCTTAATGGCAGGTTTCTCGCCTTCGACGACAGGTTGCATCATTGACCTTCGATTGAACGATTCTGTGAAATGTTCGACTTTAGATCATTTATTCACATTTCATGGATTTTACTGAGTACTTTGAAATCCATTGTCATTATTGGTGGTTTCTCTCGCACTTGTTAACAATTCACATCATTGACTGGTAATCAAGTGGTTTCTACCATGTTCTACTTTGACACAATTAGTCGCATGGATATAATCGTTCTAGTTCGGGTAGCGGAAATCAAGACCCTGGATCTAATTTCCACCATCCAGGCTGCGAGGAGTTTTATTATTCATTATGCAGTAGACTATTCATAAACATATGGATGCGTACATATTGTGTCTACATTATTGATGTAATATTAGAATCATTTCTATACCAGAACATTTTAGTTAAAATTTGATTTAGTTATTTTTTGCTCTGAATATGGGAATGCCTACCTCAGCGATGATATTTATATATATATGTTTTGCATTGAATGTTTTTACATGATTCCAACTGGGGTGTCCACAAGCTAATCCTCGAAATGATAAAGCACATCACTCTTCGAATGGTCTCAGACTTCGTACTTTATGGGGCAATCTGTTACACTAAAATTGTCACCATGATGTTTTACTGTCTGTATGGGTTCATCATTACTCATACAATACTCCCTTATATGTCTACAAACGTCAAGTTCCTAAAAAAAAGCCTTGAAATCGAGAGAAAAGCTTATCAAAGTCATAAAAATACTTTTACCACACTTGCTCTTAGTATTACCTGCAGTGCCGCATCTATTTCTTTTAGAACATGTGGAACCGGACTTCATTTAATGTGCGGTTCCCTATAAAAGGTAAAGTGAAGGTGGAAGTAAAATTTGGAAGCCCAGCTGGTTGAATCTGGAAGCTTCTGGAAGCAATTATTTGGTGGAAAGTTCGCTCCTTTCATGTACATTCATCCCTCCATTAAAGGAGCCTACCCCTTGGTATGTGAAACTTAATCCCTCTAAAAGAGGATTCTATCCCCTCTTACTTGGAGCTGCAACCTCTTCTCTTTTGCTATAAATTAAGGCCATAGTTCAGCCTCAAGGGGATTTAGGCTTTGAGATTTTTCGAGGAGAATTGCTAGAGAAAATCAGACTCTCTTAATTGATTACCATATGGGAATTATTACATACTCATATGTATGTTAGTCGAGAGAGTGCAAAGGCTTGTCAAAGTAGAGGAAATGCTTGTTCCAGACCCCAGAAGGACCTGTACAACATCAAGGTGAACACGGTTGTAAGGCTCCTTTTTTCATCAAAGATAATACAAATGGATGTTGTTTTCTCAATGAGTTGTTTATTTAAATGGCTTATTTCTTGAATTCCTTGATCATAAGGATAGGTTTATGGTTTATGAATTAGTCTATATTATGCAGGTGCTTCTGATTCTTTCATGTTTTTTATTTTAGATCCCAAAACGAGACGTATTCAAAGCGACAGGAAATAATACCACGATCAGCGTTGGATTGTAGGTAAGTCCTAAATCCTTCATTATAGATAATTCTAGATCAAGTATAATCTAGAGAAAGTAGTTTACATCTGTCTGTTTGTTGCTAGTTATCGTAAGATACTAGGGAGATCTATATTGTCAGCAAGAATTATTTATCCGTCCAACACTTATACATGTTTTAAACATTCTGAGAGCTGCTCTTCTATAGAATTATGTCTGTAAAAAAATAAAGAATGGGCTATTTTATTATAGTCAAATATTTTCAACGTAAAGACTTCTAAATTATATTTCTAATTCATCTAAATCCCATAGCTTAAACACATAACCAAATTCAAAATTTCATATAGATCTAAACTACTTTAATTTCTCAATTCATTCATAACAGAACTAGAATATGATTTAAAACCAATCAATTTAACTGTGCATACCACTTAAGGTAAACTAGGTTCCACCCAACCTTACATATCTTTCTCTACAACTCACCTCGAAGCAAATATCCTTTTCTCCAGCAATAGACAACCCTTTTTCCATCCTAAATTAGCTTATTTAAGCTTTCTTTACCCTCAACATGTTTCCCTTAACTGCATCTAGTTAAATTAGGACGCTGCTTTCATCTGTGCCTATGATTTTCCTTTGTTTCTTCCACAAAGGTAGTTTAAGATAGCTTTTTTTCTTTTTGGCTTTATTCTACCTCTTCCCGGTAATTTCCCCTTTACTCGGAATTTTTTTTATATTTTTATCTCCAATCTAAATTACTATTTAATTTATTTCTTCCAAGGATTTTTGGAAGACTGGGAAATTTTTATAACCTTATCCATCCTCATGGATCTGGCATTCAGATATCTAATCATAATCTAGTATTTTCACATTAATTTCCATTTTATTTTATTAACTTGAAATAAGAAAATAAATCCACAAAATTGTTTTCCATTGGGGTCCATTGTACCCTTTTGAACTTGTTTAAATGTATAATAAAAGTATAGAAAACTGGGGATATTACATATTCCCCCCCTAAAAACAAAACACCGTCCTCGGTGTTGTAAAGAAAAAAATTAAAATTCATTGTTCAAACACTCGTGGGTATTTGTCCTTCATATATTCTTCTCACTCCCAAGTGGCCTCTTCGAGTGCAAAGTGCCTGCACTGCACTTTCACCCTGGCCACTGTATTGTTTCGAAGTTCAATTTCTTCCCGTGCCAAGATTTGAAGTGGCTCTAGAAGGAATTTCCCTTCTGGTTCCACCTATATCACATTCCAATCAATAACATGAGTAGGATCATGCACATACTTTTTTAATAATGAAACATGAAATACATCTTGAACCTTAATGTGACTAGGTAAAACCAACTTATATGCAACTGATCCAACTCTTTCCAGTACTTCAAAAGGTCCACAGTAGTGTGGAGGTATTTTTTCATAGCTACCACTGTGAAAAGTACTCTTTTTAGGCTTAATCCTTACATAAACATGATCACTCACATGGAATTCTCTGTGAATTATTTTTTTGTCTGCATAACTTTTCTGCATGTCTTGTGTTGTTTTGATATTTTTTCGAGTTTTCCTTACATTTCTTTCCATTTCCGGCAAAGCATATGGTCCATGTATTAACTTATCCTCTGGTTGAATCCAACTCAGAGGTGTATGACACTTTCTACCATAAATTTTTCAAAAGGACTCATCTTGATTGGAGCTTCGTAACAATTGTTGTAGGAAAACTCTACTAAGTGTAGAAATTCCTCCCACTTTGTTGGTATGTCCATAACATAAATTCTTAACATGTCTCCTAAAATTTGGTTTGTTCTTTTAGTTTGGCTAAAATTTCATTTCGTACGCATTCCCCCAAACAGACTCCTCCAAAAAGCTGCAATAAACTTTGCATCTCTATCCGATATAATCATCTTAAGAATACCATGTAATTTTACAATCTCTTTCATAAATACATTAGCTACTTGAGCTACACAAAGGTATATTGTATAGGTATGAAGCGTGCAACTTTAGTCAAAGTATCAACTACTACCATGATAGAGTCATGTTGGTATTTATTCGTCGGTAAACTAGTAATAAAATCCTTGGAAACAGACTCCCACTTCCATTGTAGAATGGGTAAAGGATTCAACAATTCAGCTAGATGCTAATGTTCTACCTTCACTTGTTCACATTCTATACATCTAGCCAAGTAATTTGCCACATCCTTTTTCAAACCAGGCTAGAACAGGTTCTTTCTTAAGGCTGAAATTAATTTCTATTATCTCGTATGTCCTGCATAGGGTCTCTTATGGAACTCAGCCAGAATTTCTCTCTGTAATGATTCCACATTAGGAATGTATAATATATCCTTATAACAAACCAATCCCTCTGGTTTTTTCTATACCCTTTCATCTCTTTTTTCAGAATTTGTGTCTAGAGTTTTTCATAGTTTTGGTCTGGTTCCATCACTTCTTGTATAGATCCTTCAATATCAAATATATCACTACTTCCAACATTACTCACACAGTGCAAATAATTTTTGCTTAATGCATCTGAAATCTTGTTTTCCATCTCCTTAATATGTTTGATCTCCACGTCAAACTCACTAAGGAAGGAAAACCATCTAGCTTGCCTAGCATTCAAATCAGTTTGTGTGAAGAAATACTTTAAACTAATGTGATCTGTCATGAGTATAAACTTTTTCCCTGAAAGATAATGTATCCACATCTTCAAAGCATGTATTACAACAACTAGCTCTAAATCATCAACATTATAGTTCTGTTCATGTTTCTTGAGTTTCCTTGATTCATAGGCTATAGCCGAGTTTTCTTGTTGTAGCCCTTCTCCTAATCCCTCTCAACAAGCATCTGTGCATACTACGAATTACTAATTTGGATCAGCAATCTTTAAAATAGGTGTTGTTGTAAGTTTAAGTTTTAACTAATCAAAGCTATTTTGACATTTTTCATTCCATTGAAACTTAACTCCTTTTCTTTGGACAGATGTAATAGGGTAGGCTAAGGCTGAAAATATGTCTAAAAATCTCCTATAATATCCTGCAATTCCCATGAAGTATCTTACAGAAGACAAATCAATAGCTACAAGCCACTCCCTTATCACTTGTATCTTTTCTAGGTCTACTACTAATCCCTTCTCTGAAATTTTATAACCCAAGTACTGAATTTTATCTTTGAAAAAATCACATTTGCTAAACTTAACATACAACTTGTTTTCTCTGAGTGTTTGTAAAACAATTCTAAGATGTTCTTTATGCTCAGCTTCATTCTTAGAATATATCAGAATATCATCAATAAATACTAGTACAAATTTGTGCATGTACTTTTTTAATACATTGTTCATTAAGCACATAAAAGTAGTAGGTGCATTAGTCAACCCAAAAGGTAGGACCACAAACTCATAGTGTCCATATCTGGTTATGAATGCATTTTTACTTATGTCTTCATCTTTAATTCTCAATTGATGGTAGCATGTCCTTAGATCAATTTTTGAAAAGACCGTGGCTCCTCTAAATTGGTCAAATATATCATCTATCTTGGGTAGAGGATATCTATTCTTGATTGTTAGTTTATTCAATTGATGATAATCTATGTACATTCTAAAATTTCTGTCTTTTTTCATGACAAACATTATCGATGCTCCCCAGGGGGATACACTTGGAATTATATAACCTCTATCTAGCAACTCTTGTAGTTTCATTTTTAACTCCATCAATTCGAGGGTACTCATTCTGTATGGGGCTCTAGAAACTGGTGTTTCTCCTGGCACTAAGTCAATTGTGAATTCAATTTCTCTTTTATGGGGTAAATGAGGAATTTCATCTGGAAACACATCCCTGAAATCTCAGATGACTGGTAATTTTTATAAAAGATCATCTTCAGTTTGCTGTCGCAGTTCTTCTACATGCACAAAATACACTTGATAACCTTTTCTTACAATTATTTTCAATTGAAGTGCTAAAATTTGTCTCATAGATATGAGTTTGGGTTTTCCTTTCATTATCACAGGTTTTCCCTCCCCATTTATGCATTGTATTGTTTTGTCTAAGCAGTTCAACATGGATTTTTGTTTTTCTAACCAGTCCATTCCTACCAATACATCATAGGACCCTAAAGACAGAATATTCAAATTTAGTTCATTTTTGTAGCCATTCTGATTTATAGCTATTTGGGGTAATTTATGAGTCACTTTCCTTTTTGTCCCAGTAGCTAGCTTAACTAACCATGACTACTGAAATTTTTATAACTTTAATTTCCATTTTTATACCATTTGAGAAATTATATAACTTAAATATGCACCTGTATCTATTAAAACAGAAACAATTGTTCAACAATCATACCTTCTACTTCGACCATAGTAGAATGGTGTTCATCTTGACAATCTTCTAGGGCAGCACTTATTTTGGGAATGTTTCTTTCCACATCATTTACATTAGTTGCTTCTCTTAGCACTTGTATGGTCTGAATGTTTCGGTGTGGACAGTCTCTCAGTAAATGAGGTTCTCCACAACCCCAACACTTTAAAGGTTCCCTCATTTTAACAGTTCCTCATCTCTTATTGTTTCCATTAATCTATTTGGACCCTGTTTGTGATTGAGATGGTTGACTTTCTGCAGTTTTGGTGAACCTATTTCTTTGGTGATTTCTCCCAAAGCAATTTAAGTATGATGGTTTTGTTCTTTTCCAACTAGAGTCACCCTTCTGTTTGTTCTACCAATTCTTTGCTTGTTCATTTCTACCTTTGAACTACCAGTAATAGACTCCCGCTTTGCACATCACTTCATCCATGGTCTTGGGATTATCAAACTCTATCTTATCCTTGAATATAGTAGGTAGACAGTTTAAGAAGAATTATACCTTTGCCTTATCTTCACTTATATAAGGTACATAGCGAAGAAGGCTGGAAAATTTGGTTACAAATTCATCAATGGTAGGTTGTCCAAACCTAAGCTCATGAAACTCTTTGGCTTTATCATCATAATAGTACTCATTCAGATATCTATGTTTGAATTTGATTTCAAAATCCTCCCAAGTGAAATTTTTCTCATCTATGACATGAACCATCTTAGTTTATTCCCACCACAAGGTAGTCTTTCCTTGCAATTGATAGATAGCCAGCCTGGTCCTTAAGTTACTTTCATATTCATACACTTGAAAGTAATTTACCATGTTTATAACCCAAGCTTCTACATCTTCCTCCTTCTGTCCATCATAAGAGGGAGGCTTGATTTTCCAGAATTCACCCTGTAATTCCTTATTCCTCCTCGACAGCTATCTAGAGGAATCATGTTACTCAGACTCTTCTGAGTGATTTACAGTTCCACTTCTCCTCTTTACAGAACCTTCACCTTCATGACTATTCCGGGAGCTCAATTCTCTTATTAACCTATCTTGCCCTTCACTGGTTAAAGATAGATTTTCATTGTGGTTTTTTAGTTGCATCATTTCTCTTTGCATTCGATGCATCATAGCCATCAATGGAGCATTTAGATATGTTGGATTTTCTCCACCACCCAGATCCACATACATCTCATCCCTTTCACTCATAGTTTGCAGTTGTATGCTTCAACACGGTTCCACTGTACATGAAATTAAACATTAGTGAAAACTAAATTTAACAAAAAATTACAACAACATATATTCTCTGGTGTGAGCATACATTATTTCTTAGTGTTTTCACATGGGATATGATACCATTTGTAACATCTCCATTTTGACATATTTTTTATCTATTTTCTTTTATATATATATATATAGTACTAACATAATTTTTCTTATACGGACAAGTTTATAGTTGTCATTTTGTCACATGCATCAACTTACCTGACTGTAAAATTTCTTTAGTTCAAACTTATTCCTCTAATAATTTGAACAATTAATTACCGTATAGGAACTTTAACGAAGTACTAATTGTTAGGACTTCTCCTTGTCTAGGAATTTAAAATTGCTTGACCTTTACCAGCTATACATAGACTTAAATGTTCTTATAACGTTTACATCCCTCTACCATAATTATAATGATAATTGAATTTATCAAGGATTTTCTCCACTTTTAAATCCTACGCATTTATATCCCATACAGGACCTATTTATATAATTTTTGTTCAAATACTTAGTATACTCTAACTAACCTTGGTCTATTTACTTTCTAACTTAGGGTTAAACCCTTTATACCCTTCACATCCTTAAAATGCATTTTCATAAGTTTATATATTATTAGACTTGATCCCCACTAAATCTTTATACTCATGTTTCGATCATTAAACTAAATTCATATTTATTAGACCTATTCACTTTAATTGTGAGATCTTGCCAACGGGGATTCCAACTCTTCCAATGTGGCTTATGGATGTATCCATCGTCACTGTAAATTTAAGAAACGTACCCTACATGAATTTTTTTTTGGTTTTCACGAAATCTCCTTCATTAATACTTTTGTTAGTATATTATGCCATTGTTGAACTTCAGAATATTTTCTTCATTTAATTGAGATGGTACTCATTGCGTGACACTTGATACCAAACCACTATAAATAAACCCTTTGAGTATAAAAAAAATCTTGCAGTTATTGGTCCATGTGGAGTGAATCCAGTGCGAGGCCATAATACATTGAATCTACAGATAATGGCAGATTCTACATAAATTTGAAGTTGGTTTTCAAGTGTCGGGTGGGAGAATTTTAGAAAGAGATTTTTTATCTTGCATAATGAGTCATGACAATTTTTCAGTCCCAATCTAAATTTTCTATATTTTGGCTCTAAATCACAAATTTGAATTGTGTAATATGCACAATTTAAGTGCTCCATGTGTTTTGAGAGGGCCAAAACTATTTAAAGATTCAAATGTAACTACTTAAAGATTCAAATGTGAATTTTAAAATAACGTAAACTTATAAATTAAATAGTTGATTAAGATCAATAAGCATGAAAAAAATCACCCATTAATACATCTGACATTTGCAAAATAAAAAAAATAAAAAAATAAATCATAACAATTAACTAAATTATAACTTTATTATTATTATTATTATAAAAAAAATTATATATGATTTAAACATATATATAAATTTAAAAACATATGCAACCATATTCATAATTATGGAGATTCATACTCACTTCGTCATGGAGGTTTTTTTAACTATAAATAGATATTGTTAGATTTCCATAAAATATCTCCATGGCTTATAATTACTGCATGTCAAAAATATCACAACTCATTTCAGAATCAACTTTTTTTATATATAAGTTCAACTATGCTTTTTATAACCATTTTTCAACAAAATTGAATATTTAAATTAACCTAACTTGTATATATATCTATATATGTTTATAAATTTAAATAAGAAGCTAACCCAATTATTTGATAAACCTAATGTAATTTTATCAACAAAGTATGTGGAGATATTTTAATTAAAATAATGTGACTTCTAACCTTTAAACCCATTACCTAACAAAAATTAAACCTCACCCATCTCTTGAATATCAACTATTTTTATATTATTCATATTAAAATTATTTATGTAAATTTAAATTCCTACTAACTAATTACATTTATCAATTTAATAATAAACAAATAAAATCACAAAATAGAAAATAATAAAAAATAAATATATAAGATAACACCATTTGTTGGAGGAGAGACATATATAGCTACTTTCGATGTTTGAAAAAAATGCATAAATAGATACCTAGAAATTAGTCATAAATATTTTTTCAAGATGATATAAAACAAATCCAATTCGTAATACATTATCACAAAAATAAATAAATAAATTCTATGTATCAAATCTTTCTGTGAAAATCACACCAGTGTGGTTCATCATCATGACAAGATACGAAATCTGATCTAGGACTCAACTTAAATAGATAAAGAAGCTCCAAATAGCTGTTGTACAATAACGGCTAGTTTGACCATAAAAAATAAAAAATAAATAAATAAATAAAAATAAACTATAAAATAAAATAAAATATAAAATACAAAACTAAAAACTAAAAATAATAAATAATAAATAAATAAAAAATAAACAATAAAAATAACCGCTAGTTTGACCAAAAAAAATTAAATTAAATAAAAATTAAAAAATAAAAAAATAAACAATTAAATAAAAAATAAAAAATTAAAAATGAAAAAGAAAATATAAAAATAAAAAATAAAAAATCAATAAATAAATAGATATAAATATGATCATTAAAGTAAACATAAATGTAAAAATGAAAATAAAATTATTAGAAAATAAAATATAAAAATAAAAATAAACAAAAAATAAAAATAACAAAATATATAAATATACGTTACTTACAATTCAATTTTTTATTTTATTTTTTATTTATTTATTTTGATTTAATTTAATTTATTTTTATTTTTTATTTTTATTTCTATTTTTATTTTTTTATTTTTGGTCAAACTAGCCATTATTTAATTGTTTGTTTTTTATTTATTTATTAATTTTTACTTTTAGTTTTTATATTTTATTTTATTTTATAGTTTTATTTTTATTTATTTATTTATTTTTATTTTTTGTTTTTTATTTTTTATTTTTTATCGTCAAACTAGCTGTTATTGTACAACCGCCATTTGGAGCTTCATTATCTATTTAAGCTGAGTCCTAGATCAGATTTCGTATCTTGTCCTGATGATGAACCACAGTGGCTGGTTCCAAATGCTTGGACACAAAATTCTCCAATGTGATTTTCACCGAGAGATTTGATAAATAATTTATGGATCACAGAAGTCAAATCCCTAATAAATAATTTCTAATAAATACTTTTTATTTTTAATTAAAAGTTAAGAAAAAACATATTAAATCACTAAAAATAATTAACTAATTTATTAATTTTGTCAATATAATATTATAAGGAAAATGGAAAAATATTATTTTTATAAAAGAAAATAATAATAATACAAATCTTGTCTAATTTTATTTACAAGTAACAGTGAATTGTTCTTTTAATATATATATATATATATATATATATATATATATATATATATCTATATCTATATCTATATCTATATCTATATATATAATATCAAAGGGATGTATGAAAAATACCTTTCCACATATTTCTTGAATTACTAGCCTAGATCAATTGGGGTGTAGAATTTGAGGAAAGGTTTGCATCTCAAGGGATATGATCCCTAGTCATGATAGATCCAAAGTTAAGTGGATCTAGGTTTGTTTTCATTTGGAAGCACTAAGTGGTGTAAGGGTTTTTTCGTTCATATGTAGCTTTTCAGGTAAACTCCTAGATAGCTTCAAAAGGTAAAGATACACATTAACCACAAAACCCTCACACATTCCAAATGAAAAATACAACCCTTCATATAGAAATCAGTGAAAATGTGGAAAATAAAATAAATCTAGCATTGCCCCCAACATTTCCCTTGAAAAGATCAATGTCCGTCCTATCTACATAAAATTCCTAAAGGAGGGTGAGATGAAGCAACTTCTGCAAACACTCAGTACATGGGTAAATTGAAATATAAGGACATTAATAATTTTGTGAAAAATAAGTAGAGATACTAACTTCTACACACAAAATGAAAATTTTTATTGATTACTACACCTAGTTTTGGATTTTGATACTTTTCCCTATATTTGGTTAGATTTACTTTGATGAAACCAATCATAACTCAAATCTATGTCAATTTCCATTTTTATCCAAGTGAAGTTCAAAATTTTTCAGGAGTTTTTTCTTATTTTATTTATTTTTCTCCTTGTAACATACACCATTAACTTCACAGGGAAATGTAAGGAGTTAATTTCTTTTTTATACAAGTTACTCATCATTACATAGAATATTTAACAGTTCACAGTGTAATTTATAAATAAGAATAGTAAACTCCTTAACCCTTAACAACTTCCATTACAATATATTAACTTAATACTATATGATGTAATCATCCATTCATCTCATTACTCATATAATCATCACATAATTGCCATTATGAACATCATAATAAGAAAGGAATCAACCTCATCATCTGGACACAATAATCAGTCACGCCATTGAACACCAATATACCCTGGAAACCCCTTAGGGTGAAAACCAGCAAACGTTTAATTTTATTATTAAACGCTCATGAGGGTGTTCAGCCCATCACTCAATGGCTTATAAGGGAGACCATCCCTTAACCATCGTTCATATAATCTTACAAGGAAATATGCAAATATCTATCTTAAAGCCATTACAATAAATATGATACCATTTACCCTCTGGTCTTCATATCTTCAGATCTTCAGATCTTGGTGGCATGGATGTACCTCCAATGGACCATCGTACATTGGACCTTCCTGCACTCGCACTCATCTGCATGAACATTAATCATTTACCTGCCACCAGGACAAGCATAATATTCCTTCGTACATGTCACCATCATTCCCTGCTATGATGCCTTCAACATAAAATGATGTCAATATTCATAAAGTATTAATCAATGTGTAATCATGACAAACAAGTAAAGTACCTTGTCATTCTCTCTTTAATAACACATACCTCATATGTGCTGGTTATAAGTCATCAAAATAACTAATGCTTGCGTCGCATAAGCACATTCCTACAAGACAATGGCTACATCTCCCAAGCTTTCTTTAAAATAAACTGATACATCAGTTAAGATATTTATGCGTGTGATTTACATAAGTTTAATCAAAATAGCTAACCCTTAAGCTATTACTTTTAGTGCATGGAATGCAAGCTAACATAACAATTGTTTCCTCCATGCACGCGAATGCATACCAATTCCAAAAGACTCTCCCTAAAGGAGCGCTTACACAATGAAGCATATAACCTCCTTCACGAGTCTTTCCAAAGAAAGTCTCAATGCTAGTGAGCATGTAAACATATGTTAAAATACGTAATGAAGGATATAAATACATGTCTTATTTTCAAGATTAAACTAACAATCATATTCAATGTAGGTTTAATACTACACGCTATCTTTCTTCATACAAAAATATATATTATTGTTCAATTAAAAGCTAATACATATGTTGCATGTATATGCAAGATCTTCCTCCAAAAGGAATCTAACATCACGTTGATGATAATATAAAATAATCACTTAGTTTATTCATCTAAGGAATAAACTGATTAGTTCCTTTAACCATGAATTTATTAAATAACTTAACTTACCAACATCATGGTAATTTACTCATGGATTTATTAAATAACTAATGTTTGCAAACACCATGGTAATCCACCCATGGTTTTATGAAAAAATTAATCTCCATCATCCCCATGGAGAACTACCCATGGATTTATGAATACTATCCATGGATTTATTAATTCATTAACCTCTACCACTATCATGGTAGCTTATCTCAAGAAAGATCATTAGTATTCTTTCTAGTTTCTAATAATATTTTAGCAGAAAAACGATATAATATATATAATCTTTATTTATATCTTTTAACTCACAAAAAGGAAAACTATATAATAAAAAGAGTAAGCCAAAATCACCTTCCTCGGCAATCGACTCTCATTCCAAAGGCATATATTTAAAATATAAAACATGCATCTTCTATTTTTGTACATCCTCTACCTCATACAAAAGATTGTTCTTAACCATTAGGCTTGCTCAAGCAGTAATAGCTTGTTTGGTTTGACTGTTTCCACTGAGGTGTAAGGACTAGAGAAGGTAGAAGGTCACAACACCCATTTCCACAGTCCTGCAAGGTTACCAGCCGCTATTGCAAATTGCAATTAATACCACCATCCATCCAAAAAAACATGGTAGGGTGTGATCAATGGGCCAATGGAAACGTACTAACTTCCTCAGCTTAATAAAAATGCATGTATATTTTAGTATCGACAAAAACATCAAACTATTATACAAAAATTACACTCGGGCAATGGTATAAAAAAAAACATCAAACTATTATATAGAAATTACACTTGGGAAATCGGCACTCACTGAGACGCATGCAAACCCTTCAGATGCAGGATGAAATAATATTGATATATTTTCAAGTGTTTCAAGAAACATGCCCCATGAGGCCGTGCCACAAGAGAGGACTTCCTTCGGGTTTGATGCAAAAGGGTAACTAATATAACAAAATCACCCGAAACTTGCATCCAGCCTCATCGAGATCAAACTCAGGCCATGAAAACAATGAAGACTACAAAAAGAAAGGACCCATGGCGGATAATCATACACTGCATCAGCCTGTCCAGCAAGTTCTGGTCAAGCTTTAGACCAAATGAAAGAACTTTCAGCACTCTGATCCGAGTTCAAAATCACCCAGGCATATTGCTGCTAATTTGCGGCCAACAATAGATTGCATCAACCTGTCAAAGCAGGTTGTCTGCCAATGGTTCAATCAAATCAAAGAAATTTCAGTGCTCAGACCCAGGTTCAAAAAAAACCTCTAAGACTTACTGCTCGATGAACGCATCCAACGAAAATAACTGCCCTATATCCAAATCTGAGGGGGAAAGCGGCACAGCAGCACCGACATTGACGGCTCAATGTTGCAGAATAAGGAGATAAGGCCAGTGGTTCAATCCTAGGTTGAATTTAAAAACTAAGAACCCTTTGGTCGTAGCATCTGTGCCAAAGGCAGATGCCACCGTTAACAAAAGCATCAGTTACTAACCAAAAACAAACCCTACATAAACCTTCCCACTCAAACAACCCTTGGTCAGCACTCATATGGATTTTGAAACCTTGATATCTTTGATAGGCAATAGAGGAAAATTTGACAAGTTAAAATCTTTAATCAAATAAAAGCTAAAATTAATGAAGTATGACAAAATTAACCTCCGCCGAATGCCTCGAATCCTACTCCTTCATCTTTAGCTGTATGTGGGTTAGGTGAGATCGGGCCTGGAAACCCACCTTGTCTGCTGAACTGCCGTTGCAGCAGATCCAAAACCGGAGTTATACACCAGTGAGGTAGCCACTTTACATGGGGAGAGTTGGTCTCTCTCCTCCCGGTCGCGGTTACCATTATTCCTTTCAACTGATTCAAGAATTCGGTTTTCAACCGATTCTTGATTCAACGGTTTTTTGTAAAACATGGTAAAATTGTAATTTACAACAGTTTTACGTGGGTGTTACACTCCTATTTAAATCTAAATAAATATTTATATATTCTTTATTAAGGTGAAATTTTTTTAGAAAGAATATAATTTCTAATGTGATATAAAACATTTTTATGGCATTCTTTTTCTAGAAGTCAAATCAATATTTCATTGAGATTGTTGTATTAAATGAGTTGTTTTTTTTATTTGTTTTGCATCCTTTAAAATAATAAACATGCAGATTTATATATTCTCCCTTAAGATGTAAAATTTTTAAAATTGAGTAATAATATATTGTTAGTACTATACACAACATTTTTATCACATATATATTTTAAAAATCTTATTTATATTTTAATAGAAAGGTTGTACTAAATGACTTTTTGTTTTTATTTAAAATTATTATACATCATAATAATAAAATAAAAAAATTTTAATTTAGTGTTTTAATTATAAATTTAGAAATGAAGAAACCTTAAAGAATTCTAGTTATACCGAATTTTCAACCTAAACTTGTGATTTGAAGAAAATATGCGGATATCCCTCCAAAAACCTAGCAAGGAAGAAAAAAAATTATTGTGTTTACTAACAAAATGTTTTCTCACAACCTACACCTGATGACACGCTAACAAAATGTTTGTTGAAAACGTAAACCTAATGACACACTAACAGATTCATGTTAAAACGAAGTGAAGAAGACACCGTGGCACCCTCTAAGAATGATTTAACGATTAGTTTTGATACACTACCAAATTCATGTTCAAACGAAGCGAGTTGCAGAAACCAAGATAATCTGGCAGTGTAGAGTGATTTCACAATTAATTTTCTTTCTGAATGTTGAAAAGCTCGCACATCTCTTCAGCGGTTTGCCCTTTTATTTTGTAATTTATTTTTTATTTTATTTTATTTCAACCTCGTCAAAATATTTATGGAATTCAACATCTCCATGTATATGTTTTCTTTGATTTAGTTCAAAAGATATAAGATAAAATTAAAATAAAATATTTGAAAAATATATATATATATTGAAATGAGTTATGATTTTTGGCTATGTGATATTAATAAGCCATGGCATTACAAAAAAACTTATTTGCAAGTTAATAATATCAATGGTAAAATTAGGGTGAATATACATGGCTAAGAATTTTGTTATATTCTAGGTATATTTTTAGAATTAATTTTTTATGTGATTCTTAGTTAAAATTAAATATGGCTACATAATGATATTTATGTCGTAATGAGTTCTTCTTTGAAAACAACTTCCCTAGATGCCACTATGTTTTTGTTTTGGCCATTGGATTAAATGTTAGACGATTGAAATTTTTTAATCTATTAGATCCAATGTCTTCTTCATTTATGCTAGGCTAACTAACTAAATAACTCACTAAACCTTACTAATGTCTCTTCCACCTTGCTATTAACGTGTTCTTGCTATGAAATATGATACAGTCTCTCTTGTGTCTCTGTGATTGACGGTGGAATTATAATCTTATCTCCCGGTGTTCATTGTAATGTGTTCCATTTCATAGTTCAAATATTCAATTATTGCTGAATACACGTATGTCAAGGTTTCTTATTGCTTGCTCCTTTAGTTTAATTGATGGTACGAACTATGAGTGTATATAGACAATGTAAGATTAAATTTCCTTAGCCTAAAAAATTTACATTGTCGCTTGGGCTTCTCGTTGTCCATGTGCTTGGTCGCATTGTCCCATGTATGTTTCAACTTTATCTTCCCCATACAATATATATTGGGAGAGTTTGGTTTGCTAGATTCGAACTCGACACCTTTTCGTGTAATTAGAGACCCATTTCTCTTTTGTGAGATGATGCCTATTGGACTATCTAAAGTCTCTATCAGATGTAAAGTATTTATCGAGGATGAAGGGAACAACATACAACACTAAAAAAGTCATGTCCTGATCACATGGAAGGAATTCATTAGCATTGGATGTCCCAGAGTTATGTCCATTTCATCCTATCGAATCAACCTTCATGTAAATCCATAACTTTTAATTATCTTTTCCTCCCAATTGAGCATGATAAAGATATTTGAACAAACACTTCAATGGATGTCGTAACACAACCTATCGATCACACCTGAAAACTGGTTTCAATTCACCTTCTTCGCAGATACAAACCAACGAAATTCGTGCGTCATTAGTCCTATAGGCCTTGCCACTACATGTTCGATACTTGTGGATTATTTATTCCATGTAAGTTAGCCTTTTTGAGCATCGGTCATTGGTGCAAGAAAAAAGCTATGGAAACAAAGCATCAATTGATTTTCTATTGCAACGATCTTTGTTTAGGTAGAATATTCTAGGTTTGAATGGCCTTTTTTGTTATTTTAATATATCTATAGATGGTTCCTCTTCATGATGATGCACCCTCCCATGTTATATTCCATAGTGAGAGACCAGAAATTTTCTTGATTTCCATGATTCTACCATAAGTGTAGATGCCATTCTCCCCCTAGAAGAATTTGCTACCAGAAAGAAACTGAGAGAGTTACTAATTCCTTGAAATATCGAAGAGTGCCATAAGTGAGCAGGTAAATTTGGAAGCCTGACCCAGATAGATATCTTGGTAATGACTGTCATAGAAGGGTCGACGTCTGGGAACCGAGGGGTGAGGAATAACCCCACTTTTCCACAAAACCGTGGACCACTAGTTAAGAATTTTTGATAATATTCATTGAAAGAAAACACCACTATAAAGAAACCCTTCGAGCAGAAAATAAACTTGCAGTTATTGGTCCATGTGGATTGAATCCATTGCTAGAGATCTGTGATGCGAGGCCATAATAAATTGAATCTTCAGATAATGGCAGATTCTACATAAATGTGAAGCTCATTTTCAAATGTCAGGTGGGAAATTTCTACAGAAGGTACATTCTCCATTTTATCAACCAAAATAGGCTTGGGAGCCTCAGAGGGTTGAGCAGCTTTCTTGCAAGGTTGTGCATGTACAACATCCTTGTAAGAGAAATCTTGAGCAGAAGATAGCTGACCTACTGCCCCTCCTCAAAGATGAAGGGTTAGAACTACAGTAGCAGCTTTTTCAATATTATAAAATGAGAGCGGAAAAGAATCCTCTAGCTGTTTACCTCCATAGAGAAATTGCTGAAGGGCAGATGGAATCCATAATATGAGTTCAAGGGCATGCAAAAGGTTTTTCACCAAATCCGAATAGTGAACCCATAGAAGCTTGGCTTTCCCAGAGATAAGATTGATCTGTATTTGAAAATAAGGGGTTGTAATATCTAGGGATGTTGGGGTTTCCATATCTGGGCTCCCACTGTGCCGTCCATCCCCTGTCATAGCCTTGCAAACAGGCAATAATGGGGAAATGGCCTTCTGTTTCATCAAATGACCAATAACTAGATCTAGCTTTCCTATATTTTCTGCGAACCCATCTCCAAGTAAAAAAATATCTAAAAGCCCTCGGGTTAAGACCCATGAAATATTCGTATTCCTATCGACGATCAAATTGGTGAAGGAAAATAGATCCATTTTCTATGGTTTTGGAGGCTCTGCAATCCCCTCATACCTCTTAATGATAGGCTCCACATATGGAAAAAACAAATGATGTACGAACACGAAATCAACTAGATCTGTGAAATAACATGACAGATCTGCAACAAAATTTAAAAATAATCCCATTAGGGAGGAATCTCACCTCCACACCGTTGTGACCCAAAAATATCCCTCCTCGCTTCTTGTCTTACCACATTGAATTTCACCTTCAATGGCCAAAGAGTCAATAAACGTCTAGCTAGGAAAATGGAAGAGTAAATCACTCTTTTACCCAATATATATATATATATATATATATATATATATATATAATCTTCATCAAATTACTTGAGAATATAGGATTTGCTAGCTGAATATCAAATAAAAGGGATGTATGAAAATTAGCTATCCATGGGTTTCTTGAATTACTTGTCTAGGTCAATCTAATTCTAGATCTATCGTGAGGCGAGAGGGATCAAATCCCTCGAGGTGCAATCTTTCTTTTTGGAGTGTAGAATTTGAGGAAATGTTTGCATTTGAAGGGATTTGATTCCTATGAGCTCATGATAGATACAAAGCTAGATGGATCTAGGTTGGTTTTCATTTAGAAGCACTAGGTGGTGTAAGGGTTTTTTGGTTCATATCTAGCTTTTCAGATAGTCTCCTAGATAGCTTCAAAAGGTAAATCTACACACTAAGAACAAAACCCTCACACATTCCAAATAAAAAATGCAACCCTTATTCATATAGAAATGAGAGAAGATGTGGAAAATAAAATAAATCGACCATTGTCCCCACCATTACCCTTGAAAATATCAATGTCATTCCTATCTACACAAAATTCCTAGAGGAGGGTGAGATGAAGTAACTTTTGCAAACATTGAGTACATGGGTAAATTGAAATATAATGACATTATGGATTTGGTGTATAATAGGTAAAATTACTAACTTCTACATACAAAATGAAAATGTTTATTGATTACTACACTTGGTTGTGTATTTTGATATATTTCCGTGTATGTGGTTAGATTAACTTTGATGAAACCAATCATAACCCAAATCTATGTCAATTTCCGTTTTTATCCAAGTTAAGATGAAAAGTTTTCAAGATATATATTTTTTTTTCTCCAATTTAAATCGAAATAAATATTTATATATTCTTTATTATATTGTAAATTTTTTAGAAAGAAATGTCATTTCTAATGTGATATAAAAACACTTTTATAGCATTCTTTTTCTAGAAGTTGAATTCCTATTTGATTGAGATGGTTGTATTAAATTATTTTTTATTTTTATTTTTAAAAATAAAGATGTGGATTTCTATATTCTCTCTTAGGATGTAAAAAGTTTAAAATTTAAATAATAATATATTTCTGGTACTATGTAAAACATTTTTATCCTATATCAATTATAAAAAATCTAATTTATATTTAAATCTAATTTATATTTTCATGGAAATGTTGTATTAAGGATATTTTTGTTTTTATTTAAAATTATTATACACCATAATTATAAAATAAAATATTTTTAGGTTTAGAAATGAAAAAACCTTAAAGAATTATAATTCTAATCCTACAGAATTCTCATTCTCAATCTAAACTTGTTAATTCAAGAAAATATGCTGAAATCCCTCCAAAAACCTGGCAAGGATAAAAAAAAGTTATTGTGTACACTAACAAAATGTTTTCTGAGAGCCTACGCTTGATGACACGCTAACAAAATGTTTGTTGAAAACCTAAACCTAATGACACGCTAACAGATTCATGTTGAAACGACGCGAAGAAGACACAGTGGCACCATCTTTAAATGATTTAACGATTAGTTTTGACACGCTACCAAATTCATGTTCAAACGAAGGGAGTTGCAGAAACGGAGGTACTCTGCCATTGCAGAGTGATTTCACAATTAATTTTATTTCTGAAGGTTGTAAATTCTCGCGCATCTCTTCAGCGATTTTCCCTTGCATGATATCCGCAATAGTTTGACACTTCAAATCCAAAAGATTTCTGATAACCAGGTAGTTGGCAGCCTTCGTGACTTAGAAGAGTGTGGCGCGATCATCTACAAGAGGTCTCACGAAATCCTCATCGCACGTTTTGACAGCACCAAGCGATGCAGTAGGAGCATCAAGAACATGGTATGTTCAATATTGGGAGTGCTGGCAGAAACGAGAGGCAGAGGAATGGTAATGTTGCTACCCATGTCGCCCGTCATTAAGAGAATGATGCCTGAAGTCGACACCACCTCTATTTCCACCTAAAATATTTCGCCATCGCAGCTCTGCATTTTCACACTATCATTGTTATTATTAGTGCATACTTCCTCGGCCATCGCCCTGGCTGATTCTGATTCATCCATGATATGGTGGTGGGAAATTGGTGTTTTACACTAAATTAAAAATGGGTAAAAAATATAAAGAAAATGAAATGAAATAATAAAAAGTATATACTTTTTCAAGTTACTTTTTTCATATGTGGAGATATAGGTTTTTATTATATGAAATATTATGTATTGATGGGTCTGTAATTATAAAAGGTAAATCTATTCCTAATTGTGTTAAGGTTATCTTCACTATTTTATGACTAAGGTAAATATTTAGTGTTAGTGGGTGACTATTGCTGAAGATACCTTTTTCTATAACTAGGTTTTTATTATATGAAATATTATGTATTGATGGGTCTATAATTATAAAAGGTAAATCTATTCTTAATTGTAGTAAGGTTATCTTGACTATTTTATGACTAAGTCAATATTAATAAAGGGTAAATATCTAGTGTTAGTGGGTGACTATTGTTGAAGATACCTTTTTCTATAACAAAGTTGAAATTGTGAATGAAAATTACTAAAATGTGTTCAAATATATTTTTTTATGGGGAATGATGAAAATATAAATAGATATAGATAGACGTAGTGATATGGAATACCATGTGCAAGTACCATGGGTTATCCAATATAATTGACACTTAAAATGTAAATGGTGAACCTATTGTACCAATGTTATCCTAACTAGTCTATGACTAAATCAAGTTTAAACTGATATATGCCCTTCAATGCCCTTGGGACATCATTCCTATATATGCTCTATGAAAAACAATGATCATGTACCATGGGAACCAAATAAAATGGGCTCATGAAATGTAAATGGTAAACCCTTATTTAATTGTACTGAGGTTATCCTTCCAACTCTTTGATTAACTCAAGTTTAAACCAACACTAGAAAAGATGAATGTTGAGTGCTCTAGGGTCATCATTCCTATAAATTATCTATGGAATACCATGAGAAACTACTATGTGTTACCCAATAAAATGGGCCCATAAAATGTAAATTCTAATGCCATAATTAATTGTACCAAGGTTATCCTAACTACTATATGAGTAACTCAATTTAACCCAACACTCTAAAGGGAAAACATTGGTCATCATTCCTATAAATTCTCTCCCTCGCAACAAAGTTGAAATTCTCAACCAAATTAATAATATATGTCAAATTATTTTCTTCATGAGGAGAAAATGAATGCTACAGTAACCATTCAAGTTAAATTTTGTATGAGTACTAATAACATTGCAACACAAATACAAACTTAAACTAACATATATCCATCTTAATTCCAAATGTACCAACCTCTGTGTGAAGGATCATTAGCTCTAAAAAGGTGTATATCAGGATATTTTATCCTTCTAGGTGCTTGGTAGATCTCTAGTTAAGATGGATCAAGGATGGTTTAATTTCCCCCTTTAAATAGACTATATTCCACATAAATACCTTGGGTAAATACCATGGGTCAATAACATTGGTCATTTCTATTTTATTTTTACAGGGTTGTTATTTTATTTTTATTTTTTTGACCTAGTTAAAATGTTTACATTACATTATATTATTCTTATTTTATTTTTTGCATGTAATTTAACTTTGTCAAAAGGTTAAACATTACATTATAACATCCGTTCCATAATGGTTAGTATTTTTTTATTTTATTTTTATTTTTAGTGTTGTTCAATTTTGGAGTCAAAATTTTGTATTAAAAATTATAATTATTATTTTATTTTATTTTTTATTTTAATTTTAACTTTATTTTATTTCAACCTAGTGAAAATATTTATGGCATTCAACAGCCTCATATACATGTTTTCTTTGATTTAGTTTAGAAGATATAATGTAAAAATAAAATAAAATATTTAAAAATATATATATATTTTGAAATGAGTTATGTTTTTTGAAATGAGTTATGTTTTTGGCAATGTGGTATTAATAATACATGGTATTGCAAAAAAAATTATATCAACGGTAAAATGAGGGTGAATATACATGGTTAAGAATTTTGATATATTGTAAGTATATTTTTAGAATTATTTTTTTATGTTCTTCTTAATTAAAATTAATTATGGCTACATAATCATATTTATACAGTAAGGAGTTTTTCTTTGAAAACAACTTCCCTAGCTGCCATTGTGTCTCTCTTTGTGCCATTGGATCAAATGTTAGATGATTGAAATGTTTTATATTATTAGATCCAATGCCTTCTTCATTTATGCTAGGCTAACTGACTAAATAACTCACTAAACCTTACTAATGTCTCTTCAACCTTACGATACAGTCTCTTTGGTGTCTTTGTGATTGCAGGCGGAACTAGAATCTTATCTCTCGATGTTCATTGTAAGGTCTTCCACTTCATAGTTCAAATATTCAGTTATTGTTGAATAAATGTATGTCAAGATTACTTATTGTCTGCTTCTGTTGTTTAATTTATGGAATCAAATTTGAGTGTATATAGACAATATCAGATTAAATTTCCTTGGCGTCAACAATTTATGTCATCACCGTGGGCTCCTCGATGTCCATGTGCTTTCTCACATTGTCCCATGTCTTCTTCAACTTGATCTTGCGCATACAACCTATCTCAAGATATTTTGGTTTGCTGGATTTGAACCCGACACTTTTGCACGTAATTAGAGCCCCATTTCCCTTTTGCGAGACAATGCCCACTGAAATATGTAAAGTCTATGTCGAATGTAAAGTCTTTATCAGGGCTGAGGCAAACACAAAAAACATTGCGATCGGTGCATCTTGATCACATGGAAGTAATTCATTAACATTGGATGTCCCATGCTTGTGGCCATTTCATCTTATCAAATCAACCTTCAAGTAAATCCATAACTTTTACTTATTTCTTCCTCGCAATTGAGCATGATAAAGATATTTGAACCAAAATTTCAATGGATGTCGTAACAAAACCTATCAATCACACCTGAAAACTGCTTTCAATTCACCTTATTTTCACATACAAACCCAAAAAATTCATGTGTCATTAGTCCTCTGGGCCTTTCCACTACATGTCTGATACCTACAGTGTATTTCTGCTATGTAAGTCAGCATTTTTGGGCATCTGTCCTTGCTGCAAGAAAAAAGTTGTGGAAATAAAGCATGAGTCGATTTTCTGTTGCGACCAACTTTGTTTAGGTAGAATATTTTATGATTGAATGGCCTTTATTTATCATTTAATATCTCTATAGATGGTTCCTCTTCATGTTGATGCAACCTCCCACGTTATATTCCATAGTGAGAGACCAGCCATTTTCTTGATTTCCATGATTCAGACTCACATGACCGTTGCCATTATCATCCAAGTTTGAAAAGGCTATTCACCAAGAACATGAGCGTGAGGCCTAAAGTTGCTGAAATTGTGAATATTTGTAAGATATTAGAGTCATAAATCCAAATCTGCCCTCAATGTGAGAACACTTGTACTAAACAAAATAACTTAATGGAGGGCCCTAGATAGAAGAATTTCAAAAAATTTGCAAGACAAATGGCACTCATAAATGTGCATCTTCATTCTTGATATTCCAAATGTTTTATTTGTTTCATTTTGGTTGACATTATCATTTTTGAAATAATTTGTTGTTCAATATGGAGGAAAAAAAATGTTGAGGTTAGTGATTGTATTTCCTAGTTTCTGACATAATTGGATATAGATGAATCGATAAATTATTTGGAATAGTTTGGAATGGTGTTCAAGCAGGTGGAGAACGAAGAAAATTTCATCACTTTTCATGATGGATTGTGATTTAAAGGCAAGGGGATCTCTTTGTGTGCATATTCGTATATATTGAATCAATGTATTTGATGAGTGGACTTATCTATTGGAAAATATTTTCAAAATCCTTAGTGGAAATTTTAACATTCATTGGATTTACGAGGGAATTTTTATCTCTTTTTATCTACCCACTGTGTTTTTGCTATGGCTGATTTATACTAATTTATTGTATAAAACTCCATTGTCTTTGTATTTCTTCTCAAATCTCAAAAGAACAAAGTATTTTGTGTTTTAATTTAGTGAAAATTTCAGTTTCAATGTGATCTCATTGCAAACTGAAATTGAAGGTATGTTTCAATTCATTTATCAATTTATCAATATTTTTAGTAATATATTAATTAAAATTGAATTCATCAAAATCTAAAACATTTGCAATTGAAAACTGAAATATTGAACTTATAACATCTTAAATTTTGTTTGACACAATATTGAATCCATGGTTATGGTTTAGGCTTGAATTCCAACATGTCAAGATAAGACATTAATGGAGATGAAATGAATAGATGTGTTAAGGTGAAATGTTAATGAAGATGAAATGAATAGATGTGTTAAGGTCAAATGCTAATGGATATGAAGAGAGGCAAAACAAGGTTCAATGCCATTGGTGTAGAAATTTTAATACAATTATGTATGAAATGGATTCTCTTGATTTAAAAATTATATGCCACCATTAAATACAAAATCCTTCTACTAAAATATTTGCGGAAATTTAATCACTAATTACAAACACATGAAAAAAGATCAATCACACATAACACAGATCTTTTAACCAGGAAAGCATAAAGCTAAAAACCCCACTATCATATATTATCTATATATCATGGATCATGAAACAATCTCATACAAAACTCCATTCCAAGAGCTCTTAGTACATTATCTCACAATATTTTGGAGAACTCGCAAATACATGTGCCAATTTGGTGCCTCCTCATAGCCTGCCTCCACTGCACAATCCTTGATAGTCAAGAACCTCTCAATGATTAATTCTAGCTTGCCTTGACTGCGCAATCTCATAGGCATATCCAATGTGTGTGTGGTTGCATAAGTGCACACACTAATGTCACAACTGATAGTCAACTTGTCCCTTTCACCTATCTCTCAATTGGGTCTCCACTGGATCTAACATGCATGTAGTTAACAATAGTAAATCTTCAGTTTCACGTGAGATCATTCCATGTGAATTAATTTAATATTTAATTCATCGATCTCTCACTAGTGTATCTTTAGTTACAACTATTTACAACTAGCACAACTAAGTTTAACTCACTTAACTGAGTTAAACTACTTTACAACTCACCTAACTACACATCCAACTCTGTTACAACTTGGTATCACATAGTTACAACGAAGTCCACCTCCATGTTCCACCCCACTTCGTTTCGCCTCCAAACCGCCATCACCGTTCCTCTCTACCATGGTTCCGCTCACTCCAAAGTTCTCGTCCTCCACAGATTTCAATTATATATATAAATAACTATTCATCGCATTTCACCGCTGTGATTTCATCTGTTACGACTATGGTTCCACTCCATTCACATTGCGCATTTGACTATGGTTCCGCTCCATTCACACTGCGCATTTGACTATGGTTCCGCCTCTTCTTTTGTGACATCAATCCTTCCGGCCCTTCAGATATATATGTGCAAAATCTCAAATGAGCCCTTATTTCAGAGTTATTTGATCAATACAACACATCTAGGTTCGGAACAGAGGATCTTCATATATCTATACTAACCCTTATTTTATATATATCCTCCGTGCATCAGAATTGTTTATAAATCAAACCATTTGCATTAAACCTTATTACAATTGCTCAACAACACCGAATTCCTTATTTTATGCAAGGCATTTCCACGACCCTTCACACATAGTTTTCAACACTCTTTTCATACTTACTATAATATGTTCCTTGGGCACTTAAATATCCGACTCATGATCATGCCGCTCTCTGCAGATATGAACTCCTCGTCGCTTCCTTGACTTCTCCGCCACCATCTCCCTTTTCGATTTAATCAATGCTCCAACTCATCCCCAAGCATATTAAGTCTTTGCACAGCAGTTTTAGTCTTCAATCAAAGTCTGTGCCATACAAACTCAATTAATGAATAATTTCTCAATAATTCATCTGCAAACTATATTAAACCCCTAATTCATGAATGAACCTATGTATTACACTCCTTCAGGCCTTTTCAACTCCATTTCTCTGTCTCTAATTCCTTTGTTGCTTCTGCTTCAATTCCTCTATTCCTTCTGCTGCCTCTCTGTCTCTTTTTCCTTATGGATAGTTTAGGTGTTGCACCTGTCTTTACCTTTGCTATCTCCTTTGCCATCAATGACAACATTTAAATACTAACCAACCTTAGAACTTGAAATTCCTTCAGTCAACTGGTTTGCAACATCAGTTAACTGAAATCAAGTCCTTCACGAGAATAGATTATTATTTATTGTCTAATTAATATTAAGAGATAATAATAATTGACATGCATTCTATTTTTAGACATGCAATCCATGAACTGACTTCTCACATGCATTCCAAAAATAGATGCCCATCCATACATATAATTTTCTCAACCATGTATAAATATACTTCCATTATAAATATACTTTTCTCAACATTCTAAAAATAGACATACACCTAAAAATAGCTTGTGTGAGCCGCACCTAGTGTAGGTTCTTCATTTTTAATGGGATCAAGGATGTTGTTTCTGGATGTCAATTTGACTGTTTCTTGTTGCAACATTCAACACTCCCTATGAACAAGAAATGAATGTCTTTGCATGCGACATGTAACTCCTTGCATTCAGCCTACAACCTTTGCATGCACCACGCAACTCCATGCATGCGCACTGCAACTCTTGTATGCAACACTTCTCCAGTATTTTTCGCACATGCAACACTTGCATGCAACATTTTGAAACTGAATAGCCTTCAAACAATTGAATCAGTATAATTCATCTATCATCAAAGTCTACTAAGTTCTCCTGGTACCAACAACACATGTTTTCAGGAACCACTGCGCTGCTAACCTCTGCATCCATGCACTCTGCACTTGCTATGAACCCTGATTCATGCTCAAGTATCCGACACTGTCACCTTGATTTCATGTCCTCATGACATCTCATTGCATCAATCCTTCTGATCCTGCTACTGTTGTACTATGGGATCTTCGTAGCCAAGTTCAATTCATCAGATCCACACCATTTCCATGAAACCTACCAAAAAATTTCTTCTTAATATTACTCATGCATGTCACCCCACCTCTCACCTAGCGGTATAATTGCATGCACTCCCTCTGCCCATCTGGCATGAAATTTCTATGCATGAGTGGTTGCTCCCACTCTATGATCCTCATCTTCTAGTTCCTCCATATCATGAGGTTCAATCTTACCTGTATGCAAATCCACCTCCCTCTCAACCGTCAATTGCATGGCTTTCTCACACTTCCGAACAGTAGGAAGCTCTATAGTAATCCCATCTACATGAAGTCTATAGAGATTCTTAACTTGAATCCCAACCTTCTTAGTTTTCCCTGTTTCTTTGTATCGTAGGAAAACTTTCCCTTCACTAAAGACAACATCATAGCCTCTATCCTCTAACATTGCGACTGAGACTAGATTTTTCTTCAGACATGGAACATGTATAACATATTCTAAATGAAAGATTTTACCTCACGCCCCCTGAAAGGTAATGGTACCAATTCTAGTCGCACTGTATCCTCCATCATTGCCCAACTCAATATGCATCTGGAGATCTTTCTCTTCCAATTCACTAAAAAGTTTCTTATCTCCTGTCATGGTTCACTCTCTTCATGTCATTCTCATACAAGTATTTCTTGTTTCCAAATTTTTTCTCCATATATAATGTAACGAGCTAAGGATAAGGATAACAACATTGAGCTAAGAATAACAACTCTAAAAAGCGATATGATGAAGATGATGAAAGAAAGAATTTTTTTTGTATATTGTTTTGGAAGGCGTGTCCCCTCGTAGAAAAAAAAAAGTCAATATGATGAAGATGATGAAATAAAGAAGTTTTTTTTGTATATTGTTTTGGAAGGCATGTCCCTTAGTAGAAAAGAAAGTCAATTTTTTCCATCACCCAATAACATGTATGTTTCTTTCTTTTTTAATATAATTATTTTTTTTTTAAGAGGAACAAAAAGAAAAAAATAATTATGTTACTTGACATGGATATCAAAAGATTTATTTTATGTTACTTAATAAATATTTAAAAAAAATTAATTTAATTGGAGTAAGGTTAATAATAATTATTAAAATAAACTCGAATTAATTAATAAAGTTTAGACAAAAATAAACTTAGTTAAGATCAAAATGATTATTAAGAAATTTAAAATAAATTAATTGGAATAAATTGGAATAAGGTTAATAATTATTTAAATAGATTTAAAATACTAATTAATAAATGAAAGTGGCAATTTAGCAAGTCTCAAACAAGGTCATTATGAGAATTAAATGATTAGAATAAATTGGAATTAGGTTAATAATTATTAAAATAGACTTTAGAAAATAATTACTATATGAATCTACCAATTGACGAAGTCTCAAACAAGGTTACTATGATATTATGGATCACAGAAGTTTACACTTTCAAATAATAAATTTAATTTTTAATTAATTATATAATTGACTAAAATTACAACAAGATGCCAATGAAAATTAAAAAATTTGAAAATAATATTGAAAATCAATGAAAATTAAAGAATTTGAAAATAACATTAAGAATTAATGAAATAATTGAAGCATATTAAAATGAATTTAAAAAAAAATAATGTAACATGAAAATTAAATATTAAAAATTATATTTTAAAAATATTTATTATGTTTTGTCCACTAAGTCTTAGATAAATGGTAATAGGATGTGTTGTTAAGACATTCTTTCATATGAAGTCAATCATTCAATTCCCAATCCCAATCATGTATCAAAATGATGATAAAAATATAATCTTACCAAACTTAATATATAACTTAATATATATAGTTTAATATAATCATCATCACCAAATTTCAAATCTTTCCCATCCTGAATTTCTAATGTGAATTGCAAAAGAATGTATACATCCAAACCAAAGATCTTTAAAATTTCTTATTTGTACAAATGACTTTGTCGATAGTTTATTATCAATAACCTAACCTTGAATTTTGTTGCCTGTAGATAAGGACAACCTTTGTTATTTTTTGTTGTATAATCTCTAACACCAATTCAGTTGCCGTAAATCATGCATCCTAATTGGACGTGAGCCTAAAATCTTTGGCTTCAAAGAATCTGTTCCCTGTACATCAGGACAGCCTTTGTTAATTTTTGTTGTATAATCTCTAACACCAGTTCAGTTGCCCTAAATCATGCATCCGATTTGGTCCTGAGCGTAAAATCTCTGGCTTCAAAGAATCTGTGCGCACGCCGTTTGGTTCCTTGTATTCTTTAGGGACAGGTGACTGAAAACCTTGATATTCTGACTTCAGCTTCTCATGGTGTGACGTCAACTGCTGAAGCAAAATATCTTTCGATTCAAGAACCGGTTGATGTTAAATATTGAAAAATTCCAGAACAATAGTAGAGAGAATAAACTCTCCCTCTATAACACAGAGAAATTAATAAAATTTCACTCATAGGAAACATAGTTTCAACTCAGAAAACAAACTTTTATTCCATAAAAAAATCTGTTACAAATTCTTCCTCATTCAGAGCGATTTACAAACGTGATTGCTGCTATAAAATAGTGCACCGAGCACACCTTTCTGTCTCTCAAAATAAAACACTCTGTCTCTTTCTGAAAAATACGCTACTGTGTATTTTCAATTCCGCACTGCTGTGCATAAAAATGACTCTGTTCTATGTTAAAACAAAAAAATAAATTAAATAGGCTCTCGGGCCTTTCTTTTATTAGTGGCACACACATTATAAAATATTAACATAAAAAAAAACATAAAACATATATGCGTCAGGTCTGTGACTTAAAACATAAAATAAAATAAGAATTGTGATTGTGCGATATTGCGATGTGCGATGGGATCGCATCGAAAATATCTGCGATCAAACATATGGCAGAACAAACAAATAAAAATTCTAATTGTGCGATATTGCAATGTCGTGATGATCACACATCACAAACACTCAACGGAACTCTGGCATGGGTGGAGGGTGATTTTGTAATATTGCGATGTTGCGATGGTGTGATGATCGCACATCGCAAACATCCACATCAACAAGACACTTAAACTTCAAAACTGTGATCTGCGATTTGCCCTTAAGTGGTAGGGACCACTTGTCCTCCCTTTTCAGAAAATTTTAAGCCTTCCGCCGTTTAAACAATATTTTCATCCATTTTGGTTGTTAAGGGCTTTAAAAGCCTGAAAATACTGTATTTAAATAAATCTATTCTTCCGTGCTTATGAAGCCATGAAATTCTTCGGCATTCAACTCTTCTGTTAACAAAAACGGCTACCGCCTTTGATAAAATATCAAATGGATCAAATCCCATCTGCTCTATACTGCACCTGTGCAAATTTCCAATCCTTTTGTAATTTTAATTAATACAGCAGGCAATCGCCTTTGCATAGGCTTCAATGTGCCACTAATCTTTCACTTCTGCAATTACTACTGATTGACTTCAGCAGTTGGAATTAATTTCCAACACTCCCCCTTAATTTCAACTGGTGGGTTTTTCTACATACCCAGGCATTTCCTGAAATGTTCAAAGTTTTTTTGTGCAAGTGGCTTTGTGAGGATATCTGCAAATTGATCCTCTATTCCGCAATGCTGCAAAACTATCTCACCATTGTTAACCAATTCACGTATGAAGTGAAACTTGGTGTCGATGTGCTTTGTTCTTTTATGAAAAACTGAATTTTTGGACAATGCAATAGCTGAGCTATTGTCACAAAAGATCATTGTCCCTTTTACCTATTCTTGGCATAAACTTCTCAACATTTGTCTCATCCAAACTGCTTGACACGCTGCTTCTGTAGCTGCCACATATTCTGCTTCTGTTGTAGACAACGCTACAATGGGTTGTTTCTTAGAAGCCCATGAAATGGCTCCTGAACCCATGTGAAAAACATAACCGGAAGTGCTCTTCCGATCATCAACACTTCCAACCCAATCACTGTCAGTGTATCCAACTAAATCTGAACATTCTGAAGTAGTATAAAAAATACCAAACCTTTTAGTACCTTTAACATACCTCAAAATTCTTTTTGCTGCTTGCCAATGTGCATCCTTTGGCTTTTCCATGAACCTAGAAATCAAACTAACAACATGCATTATGTCCAGCCTAATTGCAGTCAAATACATAAGGCTGCCAACTATGCTTTTGTATAGACTAGGATCAAAATCCTTACTGTTGTCCTCTCTGCTGAGTTTTAATCCCATCACTATGGGAGTGATTGCTGCTTTGCTCTCCTGCATGTTAAATCTTTCAAGCACCTCATTAACATACTTTTCCTGTGAGATGAAAATCCCACTTTCATCTTGTTCTACTTCTATTCCCAAGAAGTATTTCAACAAACCCATATCAGTCATTTCAAATTCTTCTTTCATGACTGTTTTAAAATGTTCAATAAGGCAATCATCATTACCTGTAAAAATAACATCATCAACATATAAGACTACAATCAATATTTTTCCATATTTTTCTTTGATGTAGAGGGTGGGTTCTCCCTCACACTTTTCAAAACCATTTTCCAGTAGATATGAATCTATCCTACTGTACCACGCTCTTGGCGCTTGCTTCAACCCATAAAGAGCTTTCTTCAACTTGCATACTTTGTGCTCTTGGCCTTTCTTTTCATAGCCGAGAGGTTGTTCAATGTAAACCTCTTCCATTAACACTCCATTTAGGAATGCTGACTTCACGTCCATTTGGTAAAATTTCCACTTGTTTTGTGCTGCTATGGACAACACTGCTCTCACGGTTTCCATTCTTGCAACCGGTGCGAAAGTTTCCTCATAATCTATGCCATGCTTCTGCTTATAGCCTTTGACAACAAGTCTTTCCTTGTGTCTCTCTATCTTGCCTTCAGCATTACTCTTGGTCTTGTAGACCCATTTAACACCAATGACATCTTTACCTTTTGGGAGTTCAACCAAATCCCAAGTTTTGTTCCTCTCTATGGCATTTATTTCCTCATCCATAGCTTCTATCCATTTCTTATCCTTGATAGCTTCTTCGAAATGAACAGGATCATCAACATGACAATATAAAGAAAACAAAGAATTGATACCTTCATTAGCTAAATCTTGTTCATAAATTTCTTTCAAACTTCTGAATTTCTTACCTCTTTCAGTAGGTGTACAAGTACTTGAAGAAGCACTTGAATTTCCTCCTTGTGGTGTGCTTGGAGAAGCACTTTCATTTCCCCTCAAGGGTGTGCTTTGCTGCCCTCTTGTTGGTGTTGCTGTTTGGGGATGTATTTCAGCCACCTCATCATCATTGTCATCATGAGATAAACAGTGTTTAACATTCACTGTTTTCTCTATGCTTCCATCCCAAGCTTCCTCTTCAATGAACTGAACATCTCTGCTCACAAGAAACTTCTTGCTGGATGGGTTATATAACCTGTAAGCCTTGGATTCCTCACTGTATCCAATGAAAATACATTTCTCCCCCTTGCTGTCCAACTTCTTTCTTAGCTGATCCGGAATGTGTGCATAAGCCACACATCCGAAAACCTTCATGTGTGTGACACCTTGCTTTGTGCCACTCCATGCCTCTTCCGGCACTTTGTTCATAACAGCTTTTGTAGGACACCTATTCAAGATGTACACTGCACAATGTACAGCTTATGCCCAATAATCATTAGGCAAATGCTTTGCCTTTAACATACTCCTTGCCATGTCCATTATGGTTCGGTTCTTCCTTTCGGCCACTCCATTTTCCTGCGAAGTATATCTAGTTGTAAATTGTTTATGAATACCATTTTCTCTACAAAAACGTAGAAAATCTTTAGATATATACTCACCTCCTCTATCAGTCCTTAAGACCTTGATATGCAGCCCACTCTGATTCTCAACAAGTGCTTTGAAATTGCGGAATTTTTCAAACACTTCACTTTTCTTTTTCAAAAAGTAAACCCAAGTTTTTCTTGTAAAATCATCTATGAATGTTAGTACATAGTGGCTGCTCGCAAGTGATGGAGTTTGCATCGGTCCACACACATCCGAGTGGACAATCTCTAAGGGTGCTTTTGCCCTTATGCTTTTCCCGGAAGGAAAACTTTCTCTGTGTTGTTTCCCAAGAATACAACCTTCACAAAGGCTGTCCGGTTTCTCTATCAATGGTAAACCACTTACCATTCCTTTTCTGTTCAATAGATTAAGACCTCCAAAGTTGAGATGTCCAAATCTCAAGTGCCATAACCAATTATCATCCTTTGGTTCGCTTTGGTAAGTCTCCTGTGCAACTGCTGCTTTCTCTTCACCATTCTTCAAGTCTGCTCTCATTCTGAGAGGGAACATCCTGTTCCTTGTCATCTTCACTTCAACAATACACTGTTTGCTGGGTGGTTTATCCATGATGGTACAAACATCATTATCAAAGAAAACATTATACCCCTTATGGACAAGTTGTCCAATACTTAAGAGGTTACACTTCATTCCTGGAACATAATAAACATCTGCTATGGTTTTCTTTGCACCTAATCTTGTTAAAACATTTACATCTCCTTTTCCCATAACAGAAACTTTGCTATCAGTTCCTAGTGTGACTTGTGACTGCACAGTCTCATCTAACATGGAAAACATTGCTATATTTCCTGTCATATGGTTACTGCAACCGGAGTCTAGAAACCATAAATCTTCATTCTTTTCTTCAGCCATATTACAAGCTAAAAATAAATTACTTTGGCTGCTATTTTCTTTTGTGAAATTTGCACTAGTTTCACTTCTCATATCATTCTGCTTCTTCTTTCTACATTCATTAGCATAATGACCATATTTTTTACAATGGTAACATTGGACATTGGATTTATCATACCTTTGTCCTTGAGCATTCTGCTGTCCACTTTGCTAGCTGCTGCCTTGGCCATGGCTGTGATTTTGACTGTTGCACCTTCCATGTGAATGTGAAGGGCTGTTCCTTCCACCTCTGTTTTGGCTTCTGCCTCTTCCTCTTCCTCTGCCTTGCCCTCTTCCTCTTCCGAAAGACATATGGGTCTTAAAGGCATGCTCAAGAGATGAGTTTTCACTCCTACCCAATCTCTGTTCATGGGTCATCAGTGATGCATGTAGTTCATCCACTGAAAACTTTGTGAGATCCTTAGTCTCCTCTATGGTGGTGACAATCACATCAAATCTTGAGGGTAAACTTCTCAAGAGTTTTTCAACAATCCTCTTGTCTTCAAGAGTCTCTCCATGAGATCTTATTTGTGTGACCATTCCAATCACATGAGTGAAGAATGAGTCAATGGTATCTGACTCTTTCATACAGAGAGTCTCAAAGTCTCTCCTCAACAACTGAAACTTTGTTGTCTTCACTTTCTCCATGCCTTGATAGGCTATCTTGAGGGTTTCCCATGCTTCTTTAGATCTCTTAGCTGCTGCTATCCTTGGAAACACACTCTCATGCACTGCTTGATACAAAAAGAAAAGAGCTTTGGAGTCTTTCTTCCTATTGCTCTTCAACAGTTCTCTTCCTGCCTGAGTTAACATCTCAAACTCTTCTACATCTGTTGGCTCTTCAAAGCCTTCCTCAACAAATTCCCATAAGTCTTGGGAGACAAATAATGCTCTCATAGTTATTGACCAGTAGTCATAATTTTTCCCATTAAACATTGGGAGATGGATATTTCCCATACCCATACCAGTGCTGGCTCCAGCCATTCTGCACTCTTAACTATGATTCAAAAACACTTGACTGTGTATGTAAAATAACTGACTGTTCTGCAACAGTAACACTAAAACTATATAGAGAAATACCTTTGGATTCTTTTTGATTGAGTCTTCACTCTGCTGGAGAAGCTGCTGCAACAAAGAACTCTTTCCTTCAGCTTCTTTGATCTTCAAAAAGTCTGATATAGCTCTGATACCATGTTTAAATGTTTGGAAATTCCATAACAACAAATGGAGAATAAACTCCCCTCTATAACACAGAGAAATTAATAAAATTTTCACTCACTGGAAACAGAGTTTCAACTCAGAAAACAAACTTTTATTCCATAAAAGAATTGTTACAAATTCTTCCTCACTCAGAGGGATTTACAAACGTGACTGCTGCTACAACACAGTGCACAGAGAACACCTTACTTTCCCTCAAAATAAAACACTGTCTCTCTCTGAAAAATACGCTGCTGTGTATTTTCAATTCCGCACTGCTGTGCATAAAAAAACGACTCTATTCTGTGTTAAAACAAAACATTGTAATTAAACAAGCTCTCGAGCCTTTCTTTTATAAGTGGCGCACACATTATAAAATATTAAACATAAAACATATATGCGTCGGGTCTGCGACTTAAAACATAAAATAAAATAAGAATTGCGATTGTGCGATATTGCGATGTGCGATGGGATCGCATCGCAAATATCTGCGATCAAACATGTGGCAGAACAAACAAAACTTGCGATGTTGCGATTTTGCGGGTTGGTGCGATGATCGTACACCACAAACAATTCACGGGATGACAGAGTATCCCGGCGTGCCGCCATGCTCGTTGCTGTGAATGAGACTAGAAACTTTTAGAAACAACAGAAATACTGAGGCGTATTCGGGTTAAGGGAAGGAAGTTACCGACGGAGGAGTTCGGTTCTTCCCCTGGCAAAGTTGCGGAGGCAAGAGCGCCATCTACAGCGAAATAAGTCGACACAGTTGAAGGCAAACGGCCAGAACGCTGTCCTGACTTAGCTAGATGAACAAAGCATATACACGTCGCCATAAAATCAGTCCTGACAGTGAGCATCGGTTCTAGAATAACACCAGATTCGGAAAACATATACCGATAAAATAAATGTGTAAATCTCTGCTATCATATGACCGAGCCTGTGAGCAAGCCGAAAATAGGGCTCCCCTTTGACCGATTTAAACAGAGAAATAACGGAAAAAAAATATATCACGAATAGTTAATACAAAACAACACGGTAGCACGATAACCAGGTGGAGGCTATCACCCTTGAGCAATACGAAACCTGAGGTCAGGCGCTGGGACGAAGGATAGCAAGTTAGAACAGGGTTCGGCGGGTCGATAGGAGGAAAACCGGTTGCTGGCTTTTAACCATTGTGATGCACATTGAGCGCTGCCCAGAAACCCCGATGTCTGCACTCTCTGCACAAGAAATTCGTCAACGATTCAGATACAGTAGTAATTAAAATTATAAAAAAAAAACGAATTTCAGAATGTAAAGAACGATAGAATGTTATGCATGAACTCTCATGCCTTCAGACGGATTTAGTACTCCTGTATCAGACCCCCATGGAAAGATTAGCTCCATCAGTGAACGAGCTGGAAATAAAACAATCATCCCGACCGGAATGAGATTCAACTGAAACTGGAGCTAGATAAATAGATAATAAGCAGCAGAGTGATAAGGGAGTGTAGGCTGCCACGATAAGTTGGAAGGGTATGGGAAACCCTAATCCCACTGCCCTAGATGGGCAGAGAATCCCAAAGTCGATTTGGGAAACCACCCGGCTCATCGACAGCGAGGTACCCGGTGAAGTGAAAGAGTTGCAAACTCTGTATTTCACTGCAGTAGTCTGCTCGCATGGTACTGGGCCAAGAAGGAGTGCAAACGACAATGCAGCACGTAGTACATTGGCGGGGACATGGATCTGTAAACGTCGGCGTCGGGTACTCCAAACTCCTGCGTGAGACGTCGTCCCTGCACAACAAACCATCAAACACCAGGATGAAATCTCACACGTTAAATCGAAACCATGATAAATCGATGATATGAATATCAAACACATAGCTGGAAGGATCATTGCAGACGGTAACGTGCATACGAGTAAAAACTGAGAGTTAACGCGGCTAATTAGAAACAAAAAAAAAAGAACTAAAATAACATCACGGGATTTTAGGAATAGGGGTAGGTGTATCCCGGAATGAGGAAGTTTGACGTCGCATAATGGATGGTCGAACTACTGTCATACCCACCAATCAACCACGTTGACGTGGCGCAACAAATGGATGAGACTCTGTTATGCACGTCAATGGTCTCGTCGCCGTGAAATCATTGTCATACTCAGCTATGATAATGTCTCGATGTATTATGTATAATGGTGATAGTCAAACGTGTTTAGTGAAATAGGAGTATATTATGTTTAATTCAGGCTTGGTACGAATTCCGTTATATTTTTAAGTGGAATAGTGATACGATTAAATCTTAATACCAAGGGGGGGGGTGTTATAATTATATATATATGTATAGGGTATATATATGGGTGCATTCGATTCAACATTTTTAATAAAGGTTTAGATATATATGTGTGGTATATATATATAATGACATGTATATATATATATGTGGATTTAAGGATATGAACAAGAGGTGTGTTATCTCTATATATAAGTGGATCCATAAATATATGTGTGTAATCTATAGGGGATTCAAAAAGATATGGGCTGAATATATATAAATGTTCGGAGAGATTATTGAAAAATATGTACGTTCATATAGTCTATGATTTTAATAAGTCTAGAAAAAAAAAACACATCCCATGATAATGTAAAGAGGCATGGAAGTTACATATATATATATTTGGTTGAAAGAAATACAAGTGGAATGTTCACTGTTTTAGGAAATAGAAATGCTAGAGAGTTAGAGGAAACTCCATCAAGAGGAAATTAAAGTTAAAAGGTTGAACTCCTTATTCAAATAACTAGGTGAATAGAGAGAAAACCCTCATATATCAGGGAAATTAGAAGAAAAAAATAATTGTTTACTGGAGGTGTTACAAATGGTATTAGAGCCCAAGTGCAAAAACTGGGCTGTTGTTATTGTGCTCACTAAATTCTGAATGTATTGAACATTGTAGAGATTGTTTTTTTGTCTTACTAATCAAATGTATGAGTGTGTACAGTGGTGATAAAATGGCTGAAGAGGGAGGAATTTATGTGGATCTGCGTGATGAGTTTGCTACTCCAGATCCCAATGCCCCGGTAATGGCTATGTTGCACAGGCTGCAACGAGAATTGGCTGAACTAAGAAGCCAAAATGACATGTTGTCATCAGCCAGTAAGGAGCAGGAAAAGCTCATCAGAGAGCTCACTTCCCAGAACAGCCAGGAAGGCGAAGGTTCTGGAAAAAGAAAGATGGATGAGTCTGAGGATGAGGATGCAGCTAGAAATCAACACAGGTAGAAAATAGAATTGCAGGGAGAATTTCGAAAGATTAAACCTCCCTCCTATGATGGGGAGAAGGAAGAGGATGCTGAAGCTTGGTTGCTGAACATGATCAAGTATTTCCAAGTATATGAATATGAGAGAAATCTAAAGGCCAGATTAGCTGTGTATCAGCTACAAGGAAAGGCTACACTGTGGTGGGAAGAGACAAAAATGGTGCATGCCATTGATGAAAAGACAGTTACTTGGGAGGATTTCCAGACTAAGTTCAAAATTCGTTATTTGAATGAACGTTATTATGATGATAAAGCAAAAGAATTCCATGAACTTAGACTAGGACAGCTCACTATTGATGAGTTTGTCACTAAGTTTACCAATTTACTGAGATATGTCCCTTACATTAGGGAAGAAAAAGCAAAGGTACAAAGATTTTTGAATTGCTTACCTACTGTGTACAAGGAGAAAATTGAGTTTGACAACCCAAAGACAATGGATGAAGCTGTTAGAAAAGCCAGATTATGCTATCAGCAGTTTAAAGGTAAGGTTGAACAAGGGAAGAGCTGGCTGAACAGGGGTGAGTTCAAAGGGAAAAGACCAAAACCAGCATATCTAAGAAATTTTGGCAGGGATCATCAGCGGAAAAAATTCAATAAACCAAAAGAAAGCCAAACTGCTCAGTCCCAAGTGGCTTCAAAACAAGTAGAAGGAAACAATAAAAAGGAAGGGACAGTCAGAATGAAGGAACCTTTGAAGTGTTGGGGCTGTGGAGAACCCCATATGATGAGGGATTGCCCCCTCGAAATATTCATATGATCAGCAGAGAGCGAGAGGCAACAACAGTCAATGACATAGCCAGAAGCATACCAACTATCAGTGCAGCCTTGGAAAATCGGCAAGCAGAACATCAAGCAACCATGGTGGAGATGGAGGGTAAGATTTCTGACCTACCCATTACTGTTTTGATTGATCCAGGTGCTTCTTTGAGTTACATTAGTCCTGGAATTGTAGAAAAATGTAAAATTAAACCTGAAAAATTTCAGCAGTCATGGTTGGTACAGCTGGCTACTGGAACTAAGAGAAAAGTCACACATAAGTTGCTCAAAACAGCAATACAATTAAATGGCTTTCCAACAGAAGTAAATTTGAACATATTACCGTTAGGATCCTATGACTTGTTTTTAGGAATGGATTGGCTGGAAAAGAAGAAAGCCCTGATGAACTGCTGGGATAAAACCCTGCATTGTGTGGATGAAGAAGGGAAGCCTTTTACACTAAAAGGGAAACCAAATTTCATTTTAATAAGACAAATATCAGCCTTACAGTTAAAAATAGAAGCTAGAAAAGGATATCAAGTTTATGCAGTACATGTGGAAGAAGTGGAACAGAGAACTGAAGAAAATATGCTGAATGAATTACCAGTGGTAAGGGATTTTAAAGAAGTTTTCCCAGATGAGATTCCTCATCTTCCCCCCAAAAGAGAAATTGACTTTTCTATAGATTTGGTGCCGGGAGCCACACCTGTTTCCTGAGCCCCCTATCGAATGAGTCCACCTGAACTCATGGAGCTGAAGATGCAACTGCAAGAATTATTAGATAAAGGATACATTAGACCGAGTGTGTCTCCATGGGGAGCACCGGTCTTATTTGTGAAAAAGAAGGATGGAACTTTTAGGATGTGCATTGACTATCGTCAACTGAACAAGTTGACCATTAAAAATAGATATCCACTTCCTAGAATTGATGATCTTTTTGATCGAGTGAGAGGGGCCTCAGTCTTTTCCAAGATTGACTTAAGGACCGGGTATCACCAGCTCATAATCAAGGAAGAAGACATCAGCAAAACAGCCTTTAGAACCAGGTATGGACATTACGAATTTGTAGTCCTACCTTTTGGTCTAACAAATGCTCCTGCCACCTTTATGTGCCTGATGAATAGCGTGTTGAATAAATATTTGGATAAATTTGTTCTGGTGTTCATAGATGATATTTTGGTCTACTCCAAAAACAAGGAGGAACATCACGAACATTTGCAGATAGTGTTGCAAACTTTGAAAGAAAATCAGCTATATGCTAAATTCAGTAAATGTGAATTTTACAAGGATAAGATTTAATATTTGGGTCATATTATTTCTGAGAAAGGCCTTGCAGTTGACCCTGAAAAGATAAAAGCAATTAAAGAATGGCCAGTCCCAACTGATGTTTCAGCAATAAGGTCATTCATGGGGATAGCAGGCTACTATCGTAGATTTGTGGAAAGATTTTCTGCCATAGCACATCCCATCACTTCATTACAAAGAAAGGGTGTCAAGTTTGTGTGGACTGAAAAATGTCAAAACAGTTTCGAGCAATTAAAACAAAAACTTATTTAAGCCCCTATATTAAAAATTGCTGATCCTGATAAAGAGTTTGTTGTATGTACAGATGCTTGCAGAGAAGGGATGGGAGGAGTTCTGTTGCAGGAAAATTCATTCATTGCCTATGAATCTAGGAAACTGAAAATACATGAACAGAATTATAGTGCATATGATTTGGAATTTGCAGCTGTTATCCATGCTTTAAAAATGTGGAGGCACTATTTGTTGGGAAAGAAGTTCACATTGATGACTGATCATATTAGCCTCAAATATTTTTTTTCCCAAACTGACCTGAATGCAAGACAAGCCATATGGCTGTCCTTTCTAATTGAATTTGATATGGATATAAAGCATATCAAGGGAAAAGAAAATAAAGTTGCTGATGCCTTAAGTAGAAATGCTTGTCAACATGTAAACAGCATTGGGAGTAGTGCCCAAATGGAGATAGAGGAATTGGTAGGAAAAGCAGCAAATCAAGATCCCAACTATGAAGCACTCTTGGTGAAACTACAGAAAAAGGATAAAATTGATTTCACTAAAAACCAAAGAGGGCTACTCTATTACAAAAACAGGTTGTATATTCCCGATATAGAGTCATTGAAAAGAGAAATTCTAGATGAATATCACAAACAGCCCTATGCAGGACATCCAGGATACCAAAAGATGTTAACAGCCTTGAAGAAGAAGTTGTTCTGGCCAAGAATGAAAAGAGATGTGGCAGAGTATTTAAGTAGATGTATGGAATGTCAGTTAGTCAAAGTTGAGCATCAACACCCAGTAGGGCTTTTAAACCCTTTGCCAATTGCAGAATGGAAATGGGACACAGTTTCCATGGATTTTATAACAGGATTACCCAAGACTAAATATCAACATGATTCTGTAATGGTAGTAGTAGACACTCTCACAAAAGCTGCCCACTTTATACCATTAAAGTCTACCTTTGGGACAGCTCAAGTAGCAAATGTATTCCTGAAGGAGATAGTAAGGCTTCATGGAGTTCCCAAAGTAATTGTTTCAGATCGAGATGCTAAGTTTACAGTAGCATTTTGGAAGGGATTGTTTGGAGGGATGGGTACTAAACTGAATTTTAGTACTGCCTATCAATGTCAAACCCGTGAGCCAGAGCCTGGAGTTCAGCGGCATTGTTGGTGTTGTAATAAATGTTCCCATAGTAGATCCAGATAATCATGCCTTTGTGGTTGCGGAAGACTCCTCCGAAACCCGCATTGGTAGGATTATCCTTGGAAGCTTCGTCATAGTGGAGTTTAATAATTTTGGGATCAGAAGGGTTCCAAACAGTCTCAGGCAGGGAGGCCAGGGAAGTAGAGGGATGAGGGAGTTGGAAGAGGGGAGAGAGATTGAGAAGGGAAAGAATGAGGCATTCCTCCCTAGTAGGGGGGGAGGAGGGGTCCAAGAGCTTGGCTATGGAAATAAATTCGCGCAAGGTTTTCTTGATGAGGTGAAGATTCGAGAATTCCTTTCTTTCTAGAGAGCCCAACACATTATGCCTGGGAGAAGGTTCCATGCCAGATTAATGAGGAGCTGGGAAGAGAAGGAGGTGTGCTAGAGGTCAAGGGAGATGAGGATGGAGGAGGGATCACGATCTGAGGCCTTGAAGACAAAGGAAAGCCAATTCCAAATCATGGAGGCAAATTGATACTCGTTGATTAAGTGATTGGCAGTTTCGAGGTTGGAGTTGCAAAGAGTGCAGATAGACGGACCTACGAAGCCTTTTTTTTTGGAGATTTTCCCAAGTCAGAATTTTTTGGTGCATAAAGAGCTAGAGGAAAAGAGGAATTTTAGGCCATTGATTCTGTTTCCAGAGTCTTTTCCATTTGTTGTCCAGAGGGATGGGGTCGGGGTCCAAGAGGAGTCTGTAGGCCTCTTTGATATTGAAATGCCTTGCTGCGTTGGAACACCATCTGAGCTTATCCGGCTCCGCCGCATCCTTTTGAATCTGTCTCTTGTTAAGCTCCTCTGCAAGAATTTCCCTAGACTGGGGGTGGTTATTCTGAGCCATTTCATTGGGGTCCAACCACACTCACCAATCCGTGTTGTCCTGAATTTTCCGAAAGTCTTTAACAACCTTTTTGTTAAGTCTCTCCATTTGCAACCTGATGGGGAGGAAGATGTCAGTGTTGAGCTTGGGGCGTTGTTCCCAAGCATTGTCCCAGAGAAATGCATTCTCCCCATTGCACACTTCCCAAAAATAGTGGTCTTGAATGAGAGTTCTATTATCCCAAGCCTGGTTCCAGATCGGTGAACCTTTGAGATTGCTCGAGAGTCTGATCAAGGAGTCAGGATGATGCGTTGGAGCATACTTGGCTTTCCATAGATTAGCCTAGGATGTGGTAGGATTGGTAATCCAATGCCACCAATTTTTCTCTCCCAAGACTTTACCAAGGAGATCCGGATCCTTGAGACTGAGACCACCAGCTTTTTTGGGCTTGGAGAGTTTACTCCAGGCAACAAGGGCCCATTTTCCATTATTCGCCTTGCTCTTCCAAAGGAAATCTCTTTGTATTGCTCTAATTTGGTTAGAGATAGATCTGGGGGCCGCAATGGGAGTATTGGTACTGAGGCATGGCTTGAAGAACAGAACGCACTCGGACAAGTTTGGTTGGGAAGTTAAGGGAGTAGAAGGTCCAATCGGAAATTTTTTTTTGAAGCTTAGAGACTAGGGATTCCCAGTTGCCTCTAGCTAGGGGTTTATCAGTTAGGGGAACACCTAAATATTTCGAGGGGAAGTAGCTGAGTTGGAAGCCAAGAATATGGGTTATGTTAATTTGAATGGCATTGGAAGTGTTTAGGAAGAAGAGTTTGGACTTGGCGTTGTTAACAGAGGAACCCGAGGCCTGAGCAAAATCATCTAGAATGGCCCTGAAGGCAAGGGCTTCTTTGACAAAGGGAGTGCCCATGAGGAGCGTATCATCCAAAAATTGTTGGTGAGTGATCGGGGGTTAGGGGGGTAGAGATTAAGGCCACTGACACGGCCATCAGAGGATGCAGCAGATAAGGAGTGGCCAAGGCCTTCTGCCATGATAACAAAGAGGAAGGGCGAAAGAGGGTCCCCTTGTCTGATGCCCCGAGAGGGGTTGATGATGGCTGAAGGGGAGCCATTCAGGAGGATGGAGAAGAAAGCCCCCGAGACTAAAGCCATGATCCAATTTATTATGTCTTTGTTGAACCCAAAGGCTGCCAGCATATTCCTTATGTAATTCCAATTGATTTTGTTGAAATCTTTGGACATATCCATTTGGATTAGCATACCAAGTTTGCTTTGATCCTTGAGAGAGTGGATGACTTCTTGAGAGAGGATGATGTTGTCCAAGATTTGCCTACCCTCAATGTAAACAGTTTGGTGGGGCGAGATGAGAAGCAGAAGGAGAATTTTGATGCGGTTGACTAGGAATTTAGAGATGATCCTATAGATAATGTTGTAGAGGGCGATGGGTCGAACTGGTCAAGGGAGTCTGCTTTATCAGATTTGGGGATGAGAGTGAGAAAGGTTGCATTGCAGGATTTAAGGATGGATCTCTTAAGACGAGATTCTTCGATTAGGTCATAAACTTTGTCTTTGATCAAAGGCCAACAGGCTTTGTAGAAATCTGTGGTCAAACCATCCGGACTCGGGGCTTTTCCATTGGGCATGGAATGGACAGCTTCTTCCACTTCAGCCATTGTTATCTTTTTTAGCAGCATTTGGTTATGCTTTCTAGTTAAGATATTAGGGATGTTCCTTGTGATTTTCGTGATGTCTTCCTCATTGTCGTGGTTGTTCTTTGTAAGTATGGCCCTAAAATACTGGTTGAGAACAACTTCAATCTCAATACGAGTGCTTAAGATAAGGCCCTGCTGATTTTTGAGACTGAGGATTCTGTTGAATTTTCTGTGTTGGATCTTAGATTTCGAAAATATAAGTTAAATTGTTTTTAAAGAATTTGGATTTCATTTGTATTTTCATATATTGTTTTTAGAATGAGTAGTTGATTTAATTTATTATATGATACAATTTACTTGAATAAAGAACATAAGAAACTATATAAAGATTAAGAAAATCATTGAATTTTTACATATTTCATATTTAGAAAGAAAATAGAAGTTTAATGGTTGTTAAAGAATATGGATCTCACTTATATTTTCATATTTTGTTTATAAAATTATTAGATAATTTAACTTGTAATATAATAGTTTCCTTCAATAAAGCACATAATAAACCACACAAAGATTTAAGACTTATCTCTTTATCTAATACCTTAGTTAGAAGTTTTGCTAAGATGAGTGCAAACAAAGGTAGGTGTTTTTTTTAATGATTTAGAAGAAAAGTTTCTTATTATGAATACCTTCAAATGGTACTAAAATTTATATAATTTCTTTGGTAAGTTTTCAATGGCAGATAAGACATTTGGAATATTAATGTCCTAATGACTAGGAAGCGCTCAAGCAACCTCATAACAATTCCCTATGGCTCATCCACACACTTTTCCTCTCTCTAATGAAGATGTTTCCAAATAGCTTCAAACCATCATGTGCACAAACCTACATTCTCCCATACTCTCCATAATTGATAGTGTTGACCTTGCTCCCCATCATCTTGACAATGAGCTATAGGGCATAACAAATGGGAAAAAATAAAATCTGCTTTTCCAATGCACAGTCAAAAAATATATTTGGTAGAAGGGGGCACCCTCCTTGTTAAGGTCATGATATCCACTTGATAAAATGATGAGTGATGGATTAAGGGTTGCCATTTTTTAGAAAGTATTGGTTTGAATTAGTAACTTGGGATGTACATATTCAAGTCACAATAAAAATCAAACAAGATTGTTGCTCATGACACATTGCCACGTAATTGTTGTCACCATTAATCTTCCCCTCCATACATAACTACTATTGCTATTACTTTCATTATCCATTTCCAAAACCTTATCTTCAATTCTTGTTCTTAATTGAGTGGACTTAATGGTTAAAAACACGTGTTTCCTTTTAAAAGGTGATTCTTCAAATCTAGAAGGGTAAAGTATGTACACCTATGAAAACTTAGTAGTCAAATTGTTGTGTGAAATATGATCTTAATTAAAATATTTTTAAACATCACAAGATCTCTATTACATTTTAACCTTTTAAATTTTTTCTTATTACTTAATACACATAAAACTAGAATAAATACTTACACTAATTATAACTTGTAACATTTTATAAATTATTTAAATTATTATATTCTAAGAAAACATAAGTACATATAGATTTTGAGTGGGACTGATGATTAATGGTACATCATAAATTCAGTTTGAGAGAAGACATGCATATTTAAATTTCATACTTCAACCCATTAACATTTTTCTACCCATCATTAATAAAAATGAATTATTTCAAAATAAAATTATCTATAAATAATAATTATTTTATTTTATTTTTGGAGGAAAAAATCATAATTTTATTGAACTAGAAAATAAGAAACAAAATTACATATTGCAAATGTTGTTAAGCATTCAGTCATGCTATTCATGTGATTGATGAACAATAAAAAAAAAATAGTAAAATTTACATGAGTTTTCTTTACACCCCATAAGTGCTTTATTGTGTGTTTTCTCTTTCTATTGCTCAATTACTTTAATCTCTACCAAAATTTTAAATTAAAATATTATTATACTTACCATTCATAATTTAAAAATTCAATTAATAAAACTGAAATTTAAAATTATATTAAAAATCATTTTAATAAATGTAAAGCAAAATTTCAAACTCTCTCATTTAAAACAAAACAAAGCTCTGTATATATAATCTAAAACTAAATGAAACTTGAGAATATATTAAAAACATGTTATTAATGCCTTCTATTGTAACCAAACAAAATCCAAAATCCAAACTTACTCTCTAATTTAAAAGGCAAACGAAACGAAACATGAACAAATGAACTTTCACACTTTTGATATTAAACCGGAGCGTCCAGCGTATGGGTGTTTTTCGATCACGATCTATACCTAAGGTCTCTCGTTGGAATAACGTCTTACAGTTCGACCTCGTAACCCCAGGTAGAAAAAAGAAATTGAAGTTCAGACATTTTTGAATCTCGAGGACCAATTGAATATAATTGATTTTGTTCGGATTGTAACAAATAATGAATGTGATTCAGGGGAGGGCGCGAGTGTTGTCGAAGATATAAATTTGAATTGTGTCAGATAGCTTTTCTTAACGGTGGGAATGATCTTTGATGGGTCGGTGGATCCAACGACCGATAGATTTCGAACCTGCACCGACGGTGGGAATGATCTTTTATCGGTCACCGATTAAATGTTAGATAGAATTGGACCGTTCACAAAAGCTAATTACCGTTTGCAAAAGCTAATCCTTCTTTTATTTAGTTCATCAATCCCTCTTCTTCTTGCACTGCAATGCGCCCTCTCAACTCTTTGCGCTCTTTTGCTCTCTGTCTCTCAGGCGAAGCGGTAATGTTTTGTGGAGCGCTACTCGTTTGTTTTGTGTTGTTTCTTTGATCTGTATCTGTGGCTCTGAGTGTTTTGTGTTGTTTCTTTGTTTTGTATCTGTGGCTCTGTGTTGTAACTGTTCGTATATGTGTAATTTCTGTTGTCTTTTTATGTTGTTGTTGTTTGTCTTTCTGTAATTTCTGTTTTGTTGTGAGAGTTTGAGAGATGGAGACAGATGTACGTTTCGGCCAAGAAGTCTTTGGAGAAGCACAATCAGAGGAGTGGCAATACCTGCAGATATGAAGATGATCTCCACGGGCCTCAATGGTAATGGAGAGTCTCTTGTCAACTGAATTTCAATTAAGGGAGAGGGAGATGTAAATTTTTATTGGCCATGTATTGATACGTTATTACAATGAAAATAGATTAGGTTCGTTTGTTTCTTTTTCTTTTCCTGCTTTGATTATTGCAAGTTCCCGATCAATTGATTATTGATTTGGAATATTAATTTATTTTTACAGGAAGAACGAACTTATGTCATAGAAGCAATCATAAGAGGAGAGTAAAGCAAGAAGAAGTAGACAACCATATGTATGCAGATTTATCTAATAGAGAATATTTTTAGCTTTTCTTTTGTTTGTTTTTCTAATATTTTTATCTTTCTGTTCCGTTTCTTTGAAGCAAAGAGAGCGTTCAAATTCTGCGTGGAGAAATGTGGTTGGCTCCAATGGTACTATGAAAACAACAAATTCCAAAGAATCACAATCGAAGAATTCAGGTAGGTACCTACAATTTATTGGGTTTTTCTTTTTCCAGCCCAAAATGAGTCACGGTGCTGAAATGTCTTATTTTCGGTAGAATATGCACTAAAAGTATTTACGTATATAATTTGGTTCAATGAATCACAGAATTTCCTGTACTTCTGTTTTTCTTGAATGATTGCATTTTATTGAACCCAGTCTATAACATTCTAAAATAACCTCATTATCATACCTCAAACTTAGAAGCGGGTTGATGCTTGGGTTAAAGGAAGATTGATTAACCTAACCCTATGTTAGATTAGGTTACAGACTTGAGTCTCACAATATATTTTTTTTAATTGTAGTAGTCTTATTTTGGCAGTTAGTGAATTCTTTATATATATTTTCTTGGTATCTCTGTTTTTCTTTTGATTTTGGTTGAGGTGTACCATGCCTCCCCGCTGGGTAAGTCCATATATAAATCCCGTGCCTCGAATAAATGACACTTTTTATTGAAACCAGTCTATGACATTCTAAAATAACCGCATTATCATGACTGAAACTTAGAAGCGGATTGCTGCCTGGGTGAAGGAAGATTGATTAAGTTAACCCTACTTAACCTAGGTTAGGCCAGGTTACTGACTTGAGTCTCAGAATATTTTTATTGTCATAGTCTGATTTTGGCTTTATTGTCGTAGTCTGATTTTGGCAATTAGTGATGGGATTTTGACTGGCTCAGAAATTCGCACCTGTGAGTAAATTTGATATACGTATATAGTGGCTCCTGGATTGTGGAATTCGTGGGGAATTAACCTCACACGCCACAACCGGGTGACTGGTTAGTGACGGGCTTTATTTGATGGAAATTGACACTTCATAGAGTTGAATATGGTGAAGAAAAATTATCATATCCATATGGTAATTTCGAAAAACTTTTCAAAAAAATTTACATATAATTTTACCTATATAGTCATTTACATTTAAAGTTAACAACGTCAACATCCAAAATGCTTTAGTTCTTTACTTTCCATATTACCGAATTCTTTGGCTATATTTACTTTCGACAAAGATTAACCACTGCTTTTGAAAAGCTTTCTGGTCTTAGTATCAAAAGTGAATAAGTGAATCAAGCCTGCACCTTTGGTTAATTAGTTAAAATGTAGTAATTTAAGAAATTAAAATATATCTATATATATATATATATATATATATATATATATATTAATTTAATATGAAACTTTTCTGATAATACACAAAATTTATTTAATTCAAATTAAATAAAATTCCGATAAGTTGTGTGCATATATATATATATATATATAATTTAAAATTTATTATTATATTGATTAATAATTATAGTAATTTAAAATTTATTAAATATTGATTAAGGATTAATTTAACTTGAATTTAAAGTCATATTTTCAATTAGAATTTATTTTTTCATGTTATTGTTGGCCCTTTTGTTGGCTATTTAATTATATTTCTCTATTTTGAAAACCTGTATTTCTTTTTGATATTCTCAAATTTAATTTTGATTGTAAAATTACCTTTTTACATATCAAGTCAACATATAATGAAGTTTTAACAAATCATTATTATGTTTTTCTCTTAAAATTTTGTATTTGAAAGAGATTGAGTTAAATATTTAGCTGGAAAATATCGACAAATAATCTAATTCATCTTTTACATATATGTCAAAAATTTATTAATATTAATAAAAATTATATTTTTCAAAATTTATTTTTTATTTTTTTATTAATGATATCACTTTTTTTTGCTAAACTATATGAAAGAGATGAAGTTAAATATTTAACTGGAAGATGTCATCTTTTACATTCATGTCAATGACACCAATGAAAAACATATTAATATTAATACAAATCATATTTTCTTTAAAAAATAAAGTTTTTTTAATTAGTGAAATCACTCTTTTTTTCTAAACTATCATTGTTAAGTGGAAATGGTTTGGTACTCATTGCACTGAACTATAAATTTTCTCGGAAGGAAGACCAGAACGATAATGGAGACTAAAGTGACAGGCGTCCTGCTCTGCTATATTAAATGTTAAATGGTGGTATTTGGCCAAAATTATTTAGTACTCATTGCATTGAACTATGTCTATGCTCGGAACGATATATTGAGTTAGTAGGGTTTGAATTTACATTCGTAATATTTTTATAGAAAGTTGGAGAAGAGAAATAATCGAGGGTCGGAGCAGAGTAATTTGGCCTACCGCGACAGCAACAACATGATCCGGCGGCGGCAACATAATTACAAAATAAGACCTAAGCTCTCTTGACTAATCATAATTAAAAAAAGTTAAACTTAATATATTAATATAATAATATATATTTTTTCACATTACAAATATACATTTGATTTTTGGTCAAAGGATAACTATTTAAAGTTCAACGCATGAATCAATGAGTCCTCGCACGATAACAATAAACAATACAATTTTATATGATATTTTTAATTTTAATATGTAAAATAATAAAAAAAATTAAATTTATTACCTTAAAATATATTTTAATAAAAATTACTTTTCATTTTAATATAAATTATAAATAATATGTTATATTTATATATTTAAATTAATATTTATATCCTTAGTATAGAATGTTAAGGAAATTTGTGTTAAAACTTTTTTTTTTCTAATAATTATTTATATATATTTTTATGTGCTTCTTTTCTTATTTTATCATAAACTCTACTTTTTTTTAAAAGTATATAAAAATTCAATTTTCTTGAAATTTTCAACATATATTTTATTATTTTTTTATAAAGATATTTTATTACTTATTATTATTATTAGTGTTTTAGTTTCTAATTTTTTTTTAACCATAGAGAATTAGTAAGTCGTTGCTTAGAAGATATAATGTTCTTTTTTAATGATTTTTTTACCAAATTATGTTTTACATTGTTTTGGGTGCATGCAACTTCAATCCATCATTATCTTTTTTCTTTATTTTTCCTCTCTTCTTAATAATATTTGTCCATTCCCAGTATTTAGAAGAATTTCAATCCACCATTTATTTATTTTTCTTTATTTTATTTTTTAATATTTTTCCATTTTTAATAAGTTCTATATAAATTAAATATCAAATGAAAATTCATTTTACAATGACTTACTAGTCAAACATCACATGTCTAAATTCAAACTTGTGAATTCCTTCTTAGAGATGTGTTATTTTCTTTGTATGTAGATTTTGTAGTCATGCACTTGTCATTAATTGTAATATTGTGCATTCATCCATGAACATTAGATGAGGTTCAAGGTTACATTTTTCTTTTTTTTGCTTTTGTACTTTTTTGGCCCATTATAATCTAATATTGGTTAATGGATTATAGTTGTAACCTAATCTGGATTAGTGGATTAGGGCTTTAGATACCTAAAAGTTGCATTGTGGATACAGTTAAGTTAATACTTTGAAGAAGATAGATATGTGATTCTAAGTGAGAATATTTTCTAGATTAAGAAATTCCAAGCCAAATTTCTATTTTATGTGTATTTGTCATTGTTGTTGTTGTTCATATTTTACTTTAAGATCTATATGTATTTTACTTACATTCCTAATCTCAAAGAATGTGCATAGACCATATTAACAATATAATATTTGAAAAGTGAAATACACTTTATCCCATTTCAAGAGAAAAACACCCTTAAGGAATCTCTACAATGCTTGTTGCTTCATTATTATTATTTATTTATATAGGATGTCTATAAGATAATCTCACTCAACTATCTAAACTCCTAATAACATGAATATTAGGCTCCACAGGTATTAATGCACACTCTATTGGAAGAAAAATTAAATGAACATATCTAACATTCAAATGACACAAATAAACAAAGAGAATATGCTTTATTAATAGTAAATCATTTTTACACGCATAAAACATCTATGGGGTTTTTGTTGGGATAAAAATTTTTCAAGGGCCAAAGGACTTCAATAATTATCATAACAATCTTACTAGGATTTTTATTTGTATATAAAAGTTATGGGTTCCTCTTTAATTTTTACCTCCCTACAAGCTATGAGCTCTTACACTTTATTGAGTTTATTTCACTTATTTAAGAGCTACAAACTAGTTTTTTTTTTCCTTCTTTTTTATGGTTTTTCTTGATCCATTCAACATCTATTTAAATTTTGAAAAAGTATTTTGACCCAACATCCATTGCTAAAATTGCTTGGTCATAATATAGAAAAAATAAAAATATGTATCAAAAGTGGACTAAGGATGGTACCTTTTTTTTAGCTCATCTCATTAGCAAAATATTAATAGATCTCTATATGACTTATTTGTAATTTATTGTTTCATGAGATTCTTTAGAGTTGAGCAAGTTTCTTATTTTATGTTGATTTCCTTATTTGGGTTTCTAGGATAAATTCTCCATGTTGGATGGTGTGTGATTACATGAGTTTGTTCTTTGAATTCTTTGTTTAGATGCACAACAAAATTTGAAGAAAGAAATTGCACAATCATCATACAATTACATGATAACAATTGACAAGAACATGCCACAAAAGTGTTAAATAAAACCAACATAGTAAAGAACATTTATTTTGCAATTGAAATTTAAAGGCAGATGAATAATATCAACCATATCAACCATATGATGAGAAATTGCACATTAATGGTGGAAATTAATGTCACCTCAAGATAACACCTCAATTTATAATATTAACTCAGTATGATCCCAATAATCACAAAGTTCCAAGGAAATTTTGTACAATGATATGGTTGTTCAATCATGGAGAAAGAGGGAACAGAAACATAATTAGTCCTCACTACATTCATAGTAGAGTGATGAGGTTCCCACACTTGCTCTTGTCATTTCTAATATTGAATGACAGCTTGACATTGATAACAATGGCTAGGGTGGTCCTTTGTAGCCCAATATTTTTGTGAATGACCACCATCCCATGGTTGTTTGATGCTATTGGACTTGTATTTTCTAAATTGAACAACATTTCATGTTTTATTTTGTAATGAATTTCTCATAAAATTCTTATATGGCCAATTGATTGAATTTAATTTAGAGGGTAATTTTGATTTTCATTGAGCTTAATTTTAATTTTAACTATTTGTAACTAAATATTTATCTATCTTATTCATTTATTTATTAATAATTTACTTTTATTAAAGAATACGAATTTACAAATCTAAAACCCCTTACCTCATTTAAGATAAGATATTTAAACCTTACACTTCTTTACAAAAGGTAAAACTTCTACCAAATTAATGATTCATGTTAATTTAAAAATAAGTATTTTATTACAAATTCATAATAACATTTTTCTATATAATTTATTTATTTATATTAATAATCAAATTTATCATATATATATATATATATATATATATATATATATATATATATATGTATGTTTAACTTTTTATTTGGTTAACAAAAATAATTTAATTTTGAAGTTATAGAAAAAGGATCTATCTATAAAGATTTGATTCCTAAAGTTTACAAAGGTATACATATTCTACTCACCTTACATTTGAACCTTTGACATCTTAAAAAGTAACCACATGTTCCTAACCATTAAACCCACTTAAACCATATCCATTGAACCCACCCAAATCGCTATACTAAAACATGGCTATAGTTCCATAAACAAAATTTTAAACTTAAGAGTAACCTTAAATTTTTTTCAAAATAACACTTAAAGAAAACTCAATAAATAATGTATATACAATAATTTTACTATAAATTTATAATCAAATAATTCTTTATATACAATAATTTTATTATAAATTTATAAATATTGTTGATTAATATTCTTTAAACAACTTGCATTCTTATTATAAATATTATTTAAATAATAATAAAAATTTATTTCCACACATATAATTACAAATTAAAGATATATTATTTAAATAATAATAAAAATTATTTCCACACATATAATTACAAATTAAAAATATATTATTTAAATAATAATAAAAATTTATTTCCACCAGTATAATTACAAATTAAAAATAAATAAATATTTTCGAATTCGTGAAGCACTTGTACAGTGATGTCATGTACGCCCGAAATGGCACCACCTCTATGTAGTTTCATAATTACCGCATCTACTCTCCGCAAAGAACTATGTCTGTGCTCAGCCGTATGATTATGCCCACAATCTATAATCAAAATATTAATGCCTCTTTGCGAGGATAATTGTTTTGCTACTTAATGAAGTTGATGACTTTGGTGTGAGAATTATACTCCAATTCATTCGTATCTTCTCTCAGTTATTCAACCTGCATACCATCCCACCAATCAATCGATACCTTGAAGCTGGTTTCTAACCAAAGACATTCAGTCTCATTACTTGAGCTTGAATGGCACTGTGCTCTTAAATTACAATTAAAATGCAGGGAATGGCAGACATTACCGGCTTCATGGCGTTAACATTGCCTCGTTCTGCATTCCCGTAAGGCAGAGGAAAACAAACAAATTTCTGAGACTCAACACATACTCCCATTACAATACGAAGAGCAGCAGGAACAGAGCACTGTGAAGAGGAGAAACTCAAATCAGAAGCTCCTCAAAATACCCCCACAAATTCAAGGTAAGATTTAAGAAACTCTTAACGATTTATATGCCATTTTCTTTGTCACTATTAAATGCTTATATACTTGTCGTAATGACATCGAGCAATTCAACATACCCCATTAATGGCCGCCTCTTTATGTATGTATTGTTCAATTTGAATAGGCTTTGGGGGTCGTACAGTATGTTCTATTGAATTGTGAGTCCACGGGGTTTGAAAAAATGACTATCATATATGAAAAAATCTAAACCCTAAACAAAAACTTCCTTCTCATCTCTCATTTAACGTATATTTGCTGGACCTCAGTAATCAGGAGATGGATTGCCACTGAAAATTTCCTTACTTTTGTGAGTCCTGCTTTAAACAGAACAATAGAATAAAATGTTCAAAATAATAAAACTAGGATTATTCATGCTTTTTTTTATAAACATGCTCCCGAAGTTTTGAAAACAATTCAATGCTTCTTCATCGACGCTGAAATACTTGGAGTCAAAGTATTCATTGCAGGTGTGAAGCTAACACTTATATGGCCAAGGAAGCTTAAAATTTGATATTCTACCCTGCATTTCGAGAAAAATGTTCCCAATGATTAAAATCTTACAATACACATAGTATCACTAACTAGAAACTCTCATCTTGGAGTAATTGATAGTTGTTAGACTTGAACACATTCTTTTGAGATACATAATGTTTATATAAATATATTTTTAAATTTCTATATTTTCAATAAATATTTTTTCCCATGAATATTTTTTTCCCATGAAATATATATGCAGTGGAAATCCACTAGTACTTCTGATTCACAGGATGGTACCTTGGTAAGCTAGATTTTGTAGAAGCTTAAATCTATCCACACAAGGATTAAGCCATTACAACAATACCCACTAAGAGCTCAACATATTATTAGTATGAATTGTTTCTTTATTTTTGTAAATTAAGTGGGTCTATTCACATTCATAGTAGAAACATAGATTACGTCATGGCCTCGAGAGGCGAATATTCTGATAGTCTAGAAGAAGCTGAGGAATAGCCGACTGACACAAATTAGTCTCGCCCTCTGGGAAAGAGAATATAGGGAGAGGCACAGAGGGGAGAGTGTTTCTAACAAAACCAGGGGAAAAAGATACATTGTTGCTCTGGAAAAAAGGCCATTGGGCCTCGAACACATGGAAAATAATAGAGAAAAAAAAAGAGGCCAAACCTGAAACAAAAGAACTAGAGGGCGGGGGATTGTTGCACATAAGCTTCGTCAACACTGATAGGTCGGTCCGGTGTCCCTTCATTCGAGTAGAAGATCTAGCGGTGATGAGTGGAGGGACCGGCTTCTTGGCAGTCGGGCTTGGAGTGGCACTGAGCATCTTCTTCGACCTTGGGGCTCTGATGGAGGCGTGCCGTAGAGCTTCTTTTCAAAATGGCGTAGTGAGGGGAGTTACTTTCAATGAAGTGCATGTGGTGCACTTCCTTCACGTACGCGACAAATTTCTCTGTCAGGGAATCAATTTTCCGCTGAAGCTCTTTGTTGTTGTCCTTCTGCTCCTGAAGGGTGATGGCAAGAAGCGTCTTGGTATGCCAATGCAGTTCAATGGTCTTGCTGTACAAGTTCTCCCTTGGCCTCGTTAGCCCAGGATCCACGATCCAATTGAGTGAAGAGTCGACCGCCTCCGAAGGCGTTTCTCTGTGACGGATGTGGGCGGTGGTTTCCATGTCGGCTATACGCCTTTGCATGACAAGGTAGGTATTGTCCACATAAGTGTTGGCCAAATTTATGGCCGTGGTCTCAGCCTGAGTAACAGGAGGGCGAGAAGAGTTAGCCCAGAAAGCTCGACGGCCACGGCGGGCAGTGTGAGAGCGGCATGGGGCTATGAAGGTGGGGCAAGGATGAAGAGTGGAGGGTGAGGTGCAGAGATGAGGGGGGCAGTCACTTTGAGACAGCTTCAGGGGAGGCCGAGTGGATGCAGGGTGCACAGGTCAAATAGATAGGAGTGAGGTATGAATAAGGAGGAGGGAGATGAAATAGGTGGGCGAGGGGGTGTGAATGCCTGGGTAAGCCACTAGGAGGCATGCCCGATGGGATGTTCGAATCATGCAAGGAATTAATGCTTGGAGTGGGTGCATACATTTGAGAGCAGGTAATCGAAGAGCTACCAGAGGGATCAATCGTGGGAAGGAAGGCTAGTGGGGGTTCATGATTAGAGAATTGATTGGGAGGGGGGATCGAGGAAGAGGCTGGATCGACCTGCTGCAAATCTAGAACACTAATGCAGAGACATTCTGTTTTGACAGTTGGCACCATTATGGAATCCCAGTCAGTTGAGGTGAGTTTGTTGGAATCTCTAACACCGGTGTTTTCCAGGAAGCCCGCCAACTTATTGGCCTTTCTCCTAACCGCCGAGAAGGATATGCCTCTGGCATTGTCAATATTGTGCTTGATCTTTTGTAGGATTTTGTTGATGCGCCAAAAATCAGAGACTTGCTGAACACTGCGCCCTTGTTGGATTTTCCGACAATATTGGGTAGCGACGGTAAAATCTCCTTCTACCAGGAGGGGCCAAAAATTGTGACGTATGGCAATGTCAAACCCGTGAGCCAGAGCCTGGAGTTCAGCGGCATTGTTGGCGGTGTAATAAATGTTCCCATAGTAGATCCAGAGAATCATGCCTTTGTGGTTGCGGAAGACTCCTCCGAAACCCGCATTGCTAGGATTATCCTTGGAAGCTCCGTCATAGTTGAGTTTAATAATGTTGGGATCAGGAGGGTGCCAAACAGTCTCAGGCAGGGAGGCCAGGGAAGTAGAGGGATGAGGGAGTTGGAAAAGGGGAGAGAGATTGAGAAGGGAAAGAATGAGGCATTCCTCCCTGGTAGGGGGGGAGGAGGGGTACAGGAGCTTGGCTATGGAAATAAATTCACGCAAGGTTTTCTTGATGAGGTGAAGCATCTGTTCTTCCTTGTTAGCCAAGTTTTTGAAGATTCGATAATTCCTTTCTTTCCAGAGAGCCCAACACATTATGCCTGGGAGAAGGTTTTATGCCAGATTAATGAGGAGCTGGGAAGAGAAGGAGGTGTGCTAGAGGTCAAGGGAGATGATGATGGAGGAGGGATCACGATCCGAGGCCTTGAAGACAAAGGAAAGCCAATTCCAAATGATGGAGGCAAATTGATACTCGTTGAGTAAGTGATTGGCAGTTTCGGGGTTGGAGTTGCAAAGAGTGCAGATAGACGGACCTACGAAGCCTTATTTTTTGGAGATTTTCCCAAGTCAGAATTTTTTGGTGCATGAAGAGCTAGAGGAAAAGAGGAATTTTAGGCCAGTGATTCTGTTTCCAGAGTCTTTTCCATTTACTATCCAGAGGGATGGGGTCGGGGTCCAAGAGGAGACTGTTGGCCTCTTTGATATTGAAATGCCTTGCTGCGTTGGAACACCATCTGAGTTTATCCGGCTCCGCCGCATCCTTTTGAATCTGTCTCTTGTTAAGCTCCTCTACAAGAATTTCCCTAGACTGGGGGTGGTTATTCTGAGCCATTTCATTAGGGTCCAACCACACTCACCAATTCGTGTTGTCTTTAATTTTCCGAAAGTCTTTGACAACCTTGTTGTTAAGTCTCTCCATGTGCAACATAATGGGGAGGAAGATGTCATTGTTGAGCTTGGGGCATTGTTCCCAAGCATTGTCCCAGAGCAATTCATTCTCCCCATTGCACACTTCCAAAAAATAGTGGTCTTGAATGAGAGTTCTATTATCCCAAGCCTGGTTCCAGATCGGTGAACCTTTGAGATTGCTCGAGAGTCTGATCAAGGAGTCAGGATGATGCATTGGAGCATACTTGGCTTTCCATAGCTTAGCCTAGGATGTGGTAGGATTGGTAATCCAATGCCACCAAGTTTTCTCTCCCAAGACTTTACCAAGGAGATCCGGATCCTTGAGACTGAGACCACCAGCTTTTTTGGGCTTGCAGAGTTTACTCCAGGCAACAAGGGCCCATTTTCCATTATTCGCCTTGCTCTTCCAAAGGAAATCTCTTTGTATTTCTCTAATTTGGTTAGAGATAGATCTGGGGGCCACAATGGGAGTATTGGTACTCAGGCATGGCTTGAAGAACAGAACGCACTAGGACAAGTTTGCTTGGGAAGTTAAGGGAGCAGAAGGTCCAATTGGAATTTTTTTTTTGAAGCTTAGAGACTAGGGATTCCCAGTTGCCTCTAGCTAGGGGTTTATCAGTTAGGGGAACACCTAAATATTTCGAGGGGAAGTAGCTGAGTTGGAAGCCAAGAATATGGGTGATGTTAATTTGAATGGCATTGGAAGTGTTTAGGAAGAAGAGTTTGGACTTGGCGTTGTTAACAGAGGAACCCGAGGCCTAAGAAAAATCATCTAGAATGGCCCTGAAGGCAAGGGCTTCTTTGACAAAGGGAGTGCCCATGAGGAGCGTATCATCCACAAATTGTTGGTGAGTGATCGGGGGTTATGGGGGTAGAGATTAAGGCCACTGACACGGCCATCAGAGGATGCAGCAGATAAGGAGTGGCCAAGGCCTTCTGCCATGATAACAAAGAGGAAGGGCGAAAGAGGGTCCCCTTGTCCCATGCCCCGAGAGGGGTTGATGATGGATGAAGGGGAGGCATTGAGGAGGATGGAGAAGAAAGCCCCCGAGACTAAAGCCATGATCCAATTTATGATGTCTTTGCTGAACCCAAAGGCTGCCAGCATATTCCTTATGTAATTCCAATTGATTTTGTTGAAAGCTTTGGACATATCCATTTGGATGAGCATACCAAGTTTGCTTTGATCCTTGAGAGAGTGGATGACTTCTGGAGAGAGGATGATGTTGTCCAAGATTTGCCTACCCTCAATGTAAACAGTTTGGTGGGGCGAGATGAGAAGCAGAAGGAGAATTTTGATGCGGTTGACTAGGACTTTAGAGATGATCCTATAGATAATGTTGTAGAGGGCGATGGGTCGAAACTGGTCAAGGGAGTCTGCTTTATCAGATTTGGGGATGAGGGTGAGAAAGGTTGCATTGAAGGATTTAAGGATGGATATTTTAAGACGAGATTCTTCGATTAGGTCATAAACTTTGTCTTTGATCAAAGGCCAACAGTCTTTGTAGAAATCTGTGGTCAAACCATCCGGACTCGGGGCTTTTCCATTGGGCATGGAATGGACAACTTCTTCCACTTCAGCCATTGTTATCTTTTTTAGCAGCATTTGGTTATGCTTTCTAGTTAAGATATTAGGGATGTTCCTTGTGATTTTCGTGATGTCTTCCTCATTGTCGTGGTTGTTCTTTGTAAGTATGTCCCTAAAATACTGGTTGAGCACAACTTCAATCTCAATATGAGTGCTTAAGATAAGGCCCTGCTGATTTTTTAGACTGAGGATTCTGTTGAATTTTCTGTGTTGGATCTTAGATTTCGAAAATATAAGTTAAATGGTTGTTAAAGAATTTGGATTTCGTTTGTATTTTCATATATTGTTTATAGAAAGAGTAGTTTATTTAATTTATTATATGATACAATTTACTTGAATAAAGCACATAAGAAACTATATAACGATTAAGAAAATCATTGAATTTTTACATATTTCATATTTAGAAAGAAAATAGAAGTTTAATGGTTGTTAAAGAATATGGATCTCACTTATATTTTCATATTTTGTTTATAAAATTATTAGATAATTTAACTTGTAATATGATAGTTTCCTTCAATAAAGCACATAATAAACCACACAAAGATTTAAGACTTATCTCTTTATCTAATACCTTAGTTAGAAGTTTTGCTAAGATGAGTGCAAACAAAGGTAGGTGTTTTTTTAAATGATTTAGAAGAAAAGTTTCTTATTATGAATACCTTCAAATGGTACTGAAATTTATATAATTTCTTTGGTAAGTTTTCAATGGCAGATAAGACATTTGGAATATTAATGTCCTAATGACTAGGAAGCGCTCAAGCAACCTCATAACAATTCCCTATTGATCATCAACACACTTTTCCTCTCTCTAATGAAGATGTTTCCAAATAGCTTCAAACCCTCATGTGCACAAACCTCCATTCTCCCATACACTCCATAGTTGATAGTGTTGACCTTGGTCCCCATCATCTTGACAATGAGCTATAGGGTATAACAAATGGGCAAAAATAAAATCTGCTTTTCCAATGCACAGTCAAAAAATATATTTGGTAGAAGGGGGCACCCTCCTTGTTAAGGTCATGATATCCACTTGATAAAATAATGAGTGATGGATTAAGGGTTGCCATTTTTTAGAAAGTTAATGGTTTGAATGAGTAATCAGATGCATATATTCAAGTCACAATAAAAAATCAAACATCATTGTTGCTCATGACATTAATGCTAATGCAATTGTTGTCACCATTAATCTTCCCCTCCATACATAACTACTATTGCTATTACTTTCATTATCCATTTCCAAAACCTTATCTTCATATCTTGTTCTTAATTGAGTGGACTTAATGGTTTAAAACATGTGTTTCCCTTTAAAAGGTGATTCTTCAAATCTAGAAGGGTAAAGTATGTACACCTATGAAAACTTAGTAGTCAAATTGTTGTGTGAACATGATCTTAACTTAAAATATTTTAAACACCAAGAAAAATTACATTTTAACCTTTTAAATTTTTCTTATTACTTAATATACATAAAACTAGAATAAATTTACACTAATTATAACTTGTAACATTTTATAAATTATTTAAATTATTATATTCTAAGAAAACATAAGTACATATAGATTTTGAGTGGGACTAATGATTAATGGTACATCATAAATTCAATTTGAGAGAAGCCATGCATATTTAAATTTCATACTTCAACCCATTAACATTTTTCTACCCATCATTAATAAAAATGAATTATTTCAAAATAAAATTATCTATAAATAATAATTATTTAATTTTATTTTTGGAGGAAAAAATCATAATTTTATTGAACTAGAATATAAGAAACAAAATTACATATTGGATATGTTGTTAAGCATTCAGTCATGCTATTCATGTGATTGATGAACAATAAAAAGAAAAATAGTAAAATTTACATGAGTTTTCTTTACACCCCATAAGTGCTTTATTGTGTGTTTTCTCTTTCTATTGCTCAATTACTTTAATCTCTACCAAAATTATAAATTAAAATATTATTATACTTACCATTCATAATTTAAAAATTCAATTAATAAAACTGAAATTTAAAATTATATCAAAAATCATTTTAATAAATGTAAAGCAAAATTTCGAACTCTCTCATTTAAAACAAAACAAAGCTCTGTATATATAATCTAAAAATTCAAATGAAACTTGAGATTATATTAAAAAACATGTTAATAATGCTTCCTTATTGTAAATTCAAAACAAAATCCAAAATCCAAACTTACTCTAATTTTTAAAAGGCAACGAAACGAAACATGACTAAATGAACTTTCACACTTTTGATATTAAACCGGAGCGTCCAGCGTATGGGTGTTTTTCGATCACGATCTATACCTAACGTCTGTCGTTGGAATAACGTCTTACGGTTCGACCTCGTAACCTCAGGTAGAAAAAAGAAATTGAAGTTCAGACATTCGTTCGGACGTTGGTAGCAATAATTTGAAAAGTTTTGGAGGAGGCGAGGTTGTCGAAGTTGATAACTTCGAATTGTAGCGATAGCTTTTCTTCAATGGTGGAATGATCTTCTTAGATGGTTTAATCCAACTAATTGATAGATTTTAACCCAAAAATCGACGGTGGAATGACCTTTATCGGTCAATGATTAAATGTTAGATAGAATTGCCAGACCCGTTCACAAAAGCTAATTACCGTTTGCAAAAGCTAATCCTTCTCTTTATTTGAGCCCATCAATCTTCTTCTTCTGTGCACTGCAATGCGTTCCTCTAACTTCTTGGCGCCTTTTTTGCTCTCTGTCTTCAGGCGAAGCGGTGATGCTTTGTGGAGCGCTCCTCGTTTGTTTTCAGGGGTTGTTTCTTTGATCTGTATCTGTGGCCTTGTGTGTTTTGTGTTGTTTCTTTGTTTTATCTGTGGCTCTCCGTGTTGGTAACAACCACAGATTGAAATACGACGGAGTCTCACAATATATTTATTTTAATTGTAGTAGTCTTATTTTGGCAGTTAGTGAATTCTTTATATAGATTTTCTTGGTATCTCTGTTTTTCTTTTGATTTTGGTTGAGGTGTACCATGCCTCCCCGCTGGGTAAGTCCATATATAAATCGCGTGCCTCGAATAAATGACACTTTTTATTGAAACCAGTCTATGACATTCTAAAATAACCGCATTATCATGACTGAAACTTAGAAGTTGATTGATGCCTGGGTGAAGGAAGATTGATTAAGTTAACCCTACTTAACCTAGGTTAGGCCAGGTTACTGACTTGAGTCTCAGAATATTTTTATTGTCATAGTCTCATTTTGGCTTTATTGTCGTAGTCTGATTTTCGCAATTAGTGTTTTGGCAATTAGTGATGTGATTTTGACCTAAGTACAAATTCGACCAGGAGTAAATTGATATACATATATAGTGGCTCTTGATTGTGGAATCTGTGGTAATTAATCTCACACGCCACAACCTTTGACCAGGCTCACTTGACGGCTTTATTTGATGAATGTTGATACTTGCAGAGTTACAGAAGAAAAATTACTTAACCATATGGTATACTTTAAAAACTTTTCAAAAATTTTATAATTTTACCTATATAGTCATTTACATTTAAAGTTAACAACGTCAACATCCAAAATTCTTTAGTTCTTTACTTTCCATATTACCGAATTCTTTGGCTATATTTACTTTTGAAAAGCTTTCTGTTCTTAGTATCAAAAGTGAATCAAGCCTGCACCTTTGGTTAATTAGTTATAATGTAGTAATTTAAGAAATTAATATATATATATATATATATATTTTAATTTAATATGAAACTTTTCTGATAATACACAAAATTTATTTAATTCAAATTAAATAAAATTTGGATAAGTTGTGTGCATATATATATATATATATATATATATATAATTTAAAATTTATTATTATATTGATTAATAATTATAGTAATTTAAAATTTATTAAATATTGATTAAGGACACTAATTTAACTTAGAACTTAAAGTTACATTTTCAACTATAATTATTTTTCATGTTGGTCATTGATTCTTTGTTTGGCTGTCAATTATATTTCTCTATTTGGAAAAATCTGTGATTTCTTTTTTTGATATTCTCAAACTGTATCTTTGATTGTAAAATTACCTCTTTATACATCAAGTCAACATACAATGAAGTTTTAACAAATCATTATTGTTTATTCTTAAAATTTTGTATTTGAAAGAGATTGAGTTAAATATTTAGCTGGAAAATATCGACAAATAATCTAATTCATCTTTTACATATATGTCAAAAATTTATTAATATTAATAAAAATTATATTTTTCAAAATTTATTTTTTATTTTTTTATTAACGATATCACTTTTTTTTGCTAAACTATATGAAAGAGATGAAGTTAAATATTTAACTGGAAAATGTCATCTTTTACATTCATGTCAATGACACCAATGAAAAACATATTAATGTTAATACAAATCATATTTTCTTTAAAAAATAAAGTTTTTTTAATTAGTGAAATCGCTCTTTTTTCAAACCCACTATTAATAAGTGGAATGAAGGTCACACCATTGCAATCAAACTATAAATTTTCTCAAGCAAAGAATTTCGCAACGTTAATGGAGACTAAATGACCATCGCTTCGTTATATTAAATGTTAAATGGGTGGGGCTCAACAAAATTATTTAGCACTCAGCCACTGAACCACACTGCCCGAACGCAATGAGTTAGTAGGGCTTAAATTTACATCTTTAATATTTTCAGATAGAAAGGAGAAGATTGAGAAGAGAAATAATCGAGGGCCTTATAGAGAATTTATTTTACCACGCAAAGAACAATAATATTCATGGCAACACAATTACAAAATAAGACCTAAGTTTCCTCGACCAACTTTCATAACTAAAAAGTTAAACTTAATATATATTAATATAATACATATTTTTTCATCATAAACACATTTGATTTTAGTCAAAGGATAACTATTTAAAGTTCAACGCATGAATCAATGCGTCCTGGCAGGATAACAATAAACAATACAATTTTATATCATATTTTTAATTTTAATATGTAAAATAATAAAAAAATATTAAATTTATTACCTTAAAATATATTTTAATAAAAATTACTTTTCATTTTAATATAAATTATAAATAATATGTTATATTTATATTTTTAATTTAATATTTATATCCTTAGTATAGAATGTTAAGGAAATTTGTGTTAAATTTTTTTTTTTCTAATAATTATTTATATATATTTTTATGTGCTTCTTTTCTTATTTTATCATAAACTCTAATTTTTTTTAATAGTAAAAATGTTTTATTTTTATATTTAAGATTTTAAAGTATATAAAAATTCAATTTTCTTGAAATTTTCAACATATATTTTATTATTTTTTTATAAAGATATTTTATTACTTATTATTATTATTAGTGTTTTAGTTTCTAATTTTTTTTTAACCATAGAGAATTAGTAAGTCGTTTCTTAGAAGATATAATGTTTTTTTTTTAATGATTTTTTTTACCAAATTATGTTTTACATTGTTTTGGGTGCATGCAACTTCAATCCATCATTATCTTTTTTCTTTATTTTTCCTCTCTTCTTAATAATATTTGTCCATTCCCAATATTTAGAAGAATTTCAATCCACCATTTATTTATTTTTCTTTATTTTATTTTTTAATATTTTTCCATTTTTAATAACTTCTATACAAATTAAATATCAAATGACAATTCATTTTACAATGACTTACTAGTCAAACATCACATGTCTAAATTTCCAACTTAGACTCCTCAGAGACGCAGTTATTTTTGTATGTATATAGGTCATGCACTTGTCATGTATTATTGTGTATTCATCCATGAACATACTTGTGCTTTCCATTATAATCTAACAGGATGCCATAGTTGTACCTAATTCTGATTGACAGGCTTTATTACTTCGTTGCATTGTGGATACAGTTTGCTAATACTTTCAAGAAGATAGATATGATTTAAGTGAGAATATTTTCTAGATTAAGGCCTAGCCAAATTTCTATTTTATGTGTATTTGTCATCGCTGTTGTTGTTCATATTTTACTTTAAGATCTATATGTATTTTATTTTCATTCTAACTCAAGAATGCATAGACATATTAATAAATGAAAATATTTGAAAAGGAAATATATACCTCATCCTTTCATTTCAAGAGAAAAACACCCTTATGAATTCTACAAATGTTGTTGTTTCATTATTATTATTTATTTATATAGATGTCTATAAGATAATTCATCTATTTAAACTCTCTAATAACATGAATTAAGCTCCACAGTTTATTAATGCACATTCTATTGGAAGAAACTTCTAAATGAACATATCTAACATTCAAATGACAATAAATAACAAGAGCACATTCTTTATTATTATAAATCATTTTTTCACATACATAAACATTTTATATTTTTTTGTTCTTTTTTCAATGGGTTTATTATTCAATATTTTATCATAGGTTAAATCTTACTAGATTTTATTTGTATATAAAAAGTTATGGGTTCCTCTTTAACTTTTTACCTTCCCCTTACAAGCTATGAGTTTACACTTTATTGAGTTTATTTCACTTATTTAAGAGCTACAAACTAGTTTTTTTCCTTATGGTTTTTTGATCCATTCAACATCTATTTAAATTTTTTGAAAAAGATTTTGACTCCAAACATTCATTGCTGTAGCCTAAAAAAATAAAAATATGTATCAAAAAGGGACTAAGGATTTTTTGTGCATCTCATCTCTACCAGCAAAATATTGTCAGATCTCATAGCGACTTTACTTAAAATTTTATTAAAAATTTCATTTATATTCTTTGTAGTTGAAAGCAAGCCGCTATTTTTAAAATTCCTTATTTGTTTTCTAGAGTACTCTCGTTTCACGCGAGTTTAAAATTCTACCAAATAAAATTTTTTGAAGAAAGAAATTGCAATAATCATCATACAATTACATGATAATAAATTGACAAGCAACATGCCACAAAAAGTGCAATAAAACCAAACATAGTGTTAAACAGCTTATTTTGTAATTGAAATAAAGGCAGATACTTCTTAATATATTGATAACAATGGCTAAGTGGTCTTTTGTAGCCCAATATTTTGCGAATGACCACCATCCCACGGTTGTTTGATGCTATTGGATCTTGTATTTTCTAAATTGAATACCATTTCATGTTTTTATTTTTTGTAATGAATTTTCATAAAATTTATAATAATTTATTAAATTTAATTATAATTTATTTTTCCAACTTAATTTTAGTTTTAATCTATTTCAGAACTATATATTTATCTATCTTTATTCATTTATTTATTACTTTCAATTTACTTTTTATTGTTAGTACAAATTTATAATTTTCTAAGATAAGATATTTAAACCTTACATCTCTTTACAAAAAAGGTAAAATTTAATAAATTAATGATTCATGTTAATTTAAAATAAGTATTTTATCACAAATTTATAATAACATTTTTTCTATATAATTTATTTATTTATATTAATAATCAAATTTTATCATATATATAATATATATATATATTTATATATGTTTAACTTTATTTGGTTAAGAAAATAATTTAATTTTGAAGTTATAGAAAAAGGATATCTATAAAGATTTGATTCCTAAAGTTTATAAAGGTATACATATTCTACTTCACCTTGCATTTGAACCTTGACATCTTAAAAAGTAACCACATATTCCTAAATCATTAAAACCCACTTAAACCATATTCAGTTGAAATCTCCGCCCCAAATGCTTATAATTTAAAACATGTCTACAGTTCCATAAACAAAATTTTAACTTAATCAAGAATTTTCAAAATAACACTTAAAGAAAACTCAATAAATAATGTATATACAATGTAATTTTACTATAAATTTATAATCAAATAATAATTTTTTTATATACAATAAGCATAATACAAAATTAAATACAAAAATGCCCTGATACAGAATATGACATCATTTAAACACATATATAATTGTAAGTTTTCTCCACCCCCAGTAACAGCCGAGAATGGCCCGGTCTCTCTCATCTGAGTAGAAGTACGTGCGATGAGGGACTCTTTCTGGGTAGCAGGCACGCCCTTCTTCGACCTGGGGGCTCGCTGCACAGAAAATGGCGTAGGGTGAGGTAGCTCATCGCCACGAGAAGTGCATGTGGTGCACTTCCTCACGCACGCGATTTGCCCTCTGGCCAGTGACTCTTTCACAGCCCCCGCTCAGCTTCGTGGCGATGGCAAGAGTGCCTTGGTATGCCAATGGTCTTGCTGTGCTGTGCCCTCTGGTCTCAAAAAGTATCAGATCCACGATCCACTGAGGAAAGAAAAAGCCGACCGCTCTCCTGCCGATGTACGCATGGGCCGGCAAACGCCCTCAAGATGAAAAGGTGTCAGATCAGTTCACATAGGTGCTGGTTTGAATTTAGCTGCACCCTGCCTCATAACAGAGAGCCCAGAAATCCGACCCGCCACGGGGCCGGGCAGGGAGAGCGGGCGGCGGAGGCAGATGAAGATCTCGGTGGGTGAGGGGTGTGGGGCGGGAGACCAGCTTCAGGAGGTCGAGTGGAGGTGGTGCACAGTCAAATATAGGAGTGAGGTATGACAAGGGGTGGGAGGATTAGAGGGTGGGTGAATGCCCGCAGGCCATCGGAGGCATGCTCGTGTGGTCGCTGGTCATGCAAGGAATTAATGTTGAGCATACATTTATCAAAAATTGCCGCTGCAGGGACAATCGTGAAGGAGGTTGCGGTGAAGTTCATGATTGTATAACTGATTGGGAGGGGATCGAAGAGTCGACCACTACAGAATGAACATGAGAGAAAGCATAGCCCAAGAATCCTTAAGCCAAGAGGCACTTTATGGGAATCTCTAACACCGCATTTGCCAGAAGCCCGGCCATTGGCCTTCTAATCAGCCGAGAAGGAGAGTCGCCTCTCGTATTGTCAATATTGTGCTTGATCTTTTCGCAAGGATTTGATGTGCCAAAATCTAGAGACTTGTCAATACGCATTTCCTCGCTGGAGTTCCTGCAGCATCTCCTTCCACAAGAGGCCAAAATTGTGATGTATGGCAATGCGGGAGCCGGTTTCTGAAGCTTCAGCCGCATTGTTGGTGGTGTAATAAAGTTCCCATAATCATTTCTGTAATGCGACTTCTCCTCAAACCTCGCGATTGCCAGGATGCTCACAATGTTAGATCAGAGGGTGCCAAACAGCCTCAGCGGGAGGCCAAAGTAGGGATTTATATTGGAAAGAGGAGAGACAGAGAGCGTATTCCCCCTCCTCGGGGATTGGCTACTGGAAATAAATGCGGTGAAGAACGCTCTCCTTGTTAGCCAAGTTTTTTAAAGACTGAGAATTCCTTTCTTCCTAGAGTTTTCAACACATTATGTTCGGAGCCCCATGCCGCATTATGTCGAGGAGCCGGGAGAAGAAGGAGGTGTGCTAGAGGTCATAAGATGAGGGATGAGGAGGGATCACATCCGGCTCAAGACAAAGGAAAAGCCACCCAAATGATGGAGGCAACCGTTGAGCAAGGATTATGCGCTGGTGGCTTGAGTTGCAAGAGCGTGCATAGACGGCCCCACTTAGCCTCTTTTTGAGATTTTCCTTATCATAATTTTGGTGCATGAAGATGAAACACGATTTTTTCCAGAGTATTTTCCATTTTCGTCCAGGGATGGGGTCGGGTCTCAGCCCCGCAGAGTCTCTTTGATATTGAAATGCCTTCGTCGCTAACACATTCTGATGAGAAAAACACAGTTCTCGCCAGACTTTTTGGAATCTCGTCTTGTTAAGTTTCTTCTAGTTTTCCTAGATCAAAATAATATTTTCATTGTAGTCCAACTACACAAATAATCTCAGGTTGTCTCAATTTTCCTCGGTATTTTGACAACCTTTTTGTTAGCTCCCATTTGCACTCGATGGGGGAGGGGAAAGACTGGGCTAAATGAGTTTGGGGCTTTGTTCAGCATCGCCTGGGAGCAATGCAATTTCCCATTGCATCTACCTCCCAGTGTCAGGAATGAGTTCCTATTACTAGCTCGGGAAAAGATCGGTGAACCTTTGAGATCAGTTCGAGAGTTCGAGCGAGTCGTGATACTCTGGCTTCCATGTTTACCTAGATGTGGTAGAGAATAAGTTTTCTTCCAAGACTTTTTTTCCCCCAGAGACAGGATCCTTGATCAGACCAGTTTTTTTTACTTTTTTGCAGAGTTTTCCCAAAAGTACAAGGGCTCCATTTTCCATTATTCGCTCTTACTCTTCCAAAGGAAACTTCTTTGTATTTCTCTAATTTGGTTAGGAGATGCTTTGACTGCAGGCCGAGAATGGGAAGTATTGCACTGAGGCATGGTTTGTAACACCACCTGTACACAGCTTGCTTGGGAAGCCAAGGGAGCAGAAAAAACCACTTGAATTTTTTGAGTTTGTGGAGACCAGGGATTCCCAGCTAGTTTGGGGGTTTGAGCCTCAGGGGAACACCTAATGACTGGTGGGAGTGAGTGATGCCAGCCAAGAACACGGGTGATGTTATTTGAATGGCATTGAGTGTTTAGGAAGAAGAGTTTGACTCCCAGCGCTAGCTAAGAGGAACTGAAAACCGGCAATCAGCCTAGAATGGCCCCTCGAAGGCAAGGGCTTGACAAAGGGAGTGCCCATGAGGAGCGATCATCCACAAATTAGTGAGCGACGGGGCTAGGGGAGACAAGGCCACTGCCATCAGGACGCGAAGACAGAGTACAGGCCTCACATGATAACAAGTATGAAGGTTTGGGTAATCCAGTTCGATGCCCGAGAGGGCCGGGAGCGATGGTCGAAGGGGAGCTCATTGCGAGGATGGAGAGTTAAAGCCTCAGACAAATTCCATGATCTGGTTCTATGATGTCTTTAGTCAATCCAAGGCCACAAAGATTTCCTATGTAATCTACCTGGGATTTGCTGAGTTTGGGAACTATTTCTGGGATGAGCATACTTGGATCCTTGAGAGAAGGGGATGACTCTCGCAGATGATGTTGTCCAAGATTTTCTACTCAATAAATAAGAGCGAAGTGCAATATGGATGCGAAATTGACGAAATTTTAGAGACGATCCATAATGTTAGAGAGGGAAATTTATGGGTCAAACTGGTCAAGGAGAAAAGGCTTTATCGTATTTGGGGATGAGGGTGAGAGCAGTTGCATTGAAGGATTTAAGGATGGATCTTAAGACGAGATTCTTCGATTAGGTCAACTTTGTCTTTGACGGTTAGCCGGAACGCGTTTTGCAGAAAATTCGTGGAGTCAAAGACCCGCACTCGGGCTTTTCCATTGGGCATGGACGGACAAACTCTCCTTTCCACTTCAGCCATTGTTATCTTTTAGTAAAGATTTAAGTTAAGATATTAGGATACTCTTGCATTTTCGCGATGCTCTCATTAAAATAGTACGTTCTTTTAAGATTTAGCCTCGTTATCGGGTTGAGACAACTTCGTCTTCAATACTTTAGCGCTTAAGATGGCGCCCTCGCTGATTTTTAGATCGGTGGATCTATTGAGAATTTTCTGTGTTAAATTTAGATTTCAAAATATAGCAAATAAAAGTTGCTAAAGAATTTAGATTTCATTTGTATTTTCATATATTGTTTATAGAATGAGTAGTTGATTTAATTTATTTATAATCATGTTAATTTACTTGAATAAAGCACATAAGAAACTATATAAAGATAAGAAATCATTGAATTTTTTACATATTTCATATTTAGAAGAGTCGTAGTTTCTAATGGTCAGTTCGCCAGAATATGGGATTCACTTATATTTCATATTTTTTGTTTATAAATTATTAGGATAATTTAATTGTATATATGATAAATTAACAGCTAATAACCACACAAAGATTTACATTCCATCCTTTATTCCAATACCTTAGTTAAAGTTTGTTGATGAGTGCAAACCGTAGTAGTGTTTTTCAAATGATTTAGAATACTTAATATGAATACTAAATGGCAAATAAAATTTATATAATTCCTTTGGCAAGTTTTCACGGCGCATAAGACATTTGGAATAGCCAATTTTAATTAGAAGCGCCATACTATAATTTCATTCAATTTCCTTTTCCTCTAATGAGAAAGATTTCAGTCATTTCAAATTATGTGCATAAATCCCATTTCCCATACTCATATCATATGTTCACGCCCATCATCTGACAATGATTGTGTGTAATTGCTTATAATCAATATTTTGAGGTACATTGTCATGATACACATGTCGATGATACTAATACTATAACATAAGAGTATACAGTTGCTCATTTATATAATGCACCATCTTCTCCACTCACATTACATTGCTATTACTATTATTCATTTCCAAACCTTATCTCATTATCTTGTTCTTAATTGAGTGGATTTAATGTTAAAACATATGTTCTTTAGCAGGATTCTTCAATGCAAGGGTAGTATGTACACCTATGAAAATTTAGTGGTCAAATTGTGTGTTGTGGGAAACATGATCTTAACTTAAAATATTTTAAACACCAAGAAAATTACCTTAATCTTTAAATTTTCTTATTACTTAATATACATAAAACTCAGAATAAATTTACACTAATTATAACTTGCAACATTTTATAAATTATTTAAATTATTATATTCTAAGAAAATATAAGTACATATATTTTGAGTGGAACTAATGATTAATGGTACAATATAAATTCAATTTGAGAGAAGATGGCTAATTTAAATTTTCATACTCAAACCTTTCACAACATTTTCATCTTTCATCATTAATAAAATGAATTATTTTCAAAATAAAATTATTCATAAATAATAAATTACTTTACTCTATTTTTGAGGAAAAATTACTACCTTATTGAACTAGAAAATAAGAAAAACAAAATTACATATTGCAGATGTTGTTACATTCAAGCCATGTCGTTATGTGATTGATGAACAATAAAAAAAAATAGTAAAATTTACATGAGTTTTCTACATAAAGTGCTTATTGCGTTTTCTCTTTCTATTAAGTTCAATTACTTTAATTCTACCAAAATTATAAATTAAAAATATTATTATAGCTTACCGCTCATAATTTAAAAATTAATTAATAAAACTGAAATTTAAAATTATATTAAAAATCATTTTAATAGTGTAAAGCAAAATTCTCAAACTCTCTCATTTAAAACAAACAGTTTTCTGTATATATAATCTAAAATTAAATGAAACTTGAGATTATATAAAAAAATATGTTAATAATGTCTCTTATTGTAAATTAAATAAATTCAAATCCAAATCCTACCTAATTTTAAAAAGGTAGAGTCATTGACTAAATGAATTCTCACACTTCGACATTAAACGGAGCAAACCGCGTATGGGTGCTGATCACGATCTATGTCTAGCGTCTCTCGCTAATCGTTCTACGGAAACTCGACTCGTACCAGGTAAAAAGAAATTGAAGTTCAGACATTTGAATTCGAGACCAATTGAATATAATTGATTTTGTTACATCCGAACAAATCAATTATATTCAATTGGTTCCTCGAGATTCAAAAATGTACGAACTTCAATTTCTTTTTTCTACACAGTTCTGAGGAGTCGAACGAAGTAAGACGTTATTCCAACGAGAGACCTTAGGTATAGATCGTGATCGAAAAACACCCATACGCTGGACGCTCCGGTTTAATATCAAAAGTGTGAAAGTTCATTTAGTCATGTTTTGTTTCGTTGCCTTTTAAAAATTAGAGTAAGTTTGGATTTTGGATTTTGTTTTGAATTTACAATAAGGAAGCATTATTAACATGTTTTTTCATATAATCTCAAGTTTCATTTGAATTTTTAGATTATATATACAGAGCTTTGTTTTGTTTTAAATGAGAGAGTTTGACATTTTGCTTTACATTTATTAAAATGATTTTTAATATAATTTTAAATTTCAGTTTTATTAATTAAATTTTTAAATTATGAATGGTAAGTATAATAATATTTTAATTTATAATTTTGGTATAGATTAAAGTAATTGAGCAATAGAAAGAGAAAACACACAATAAAACACTTATGGGGTGTAAAGAAAACTCATGTAAATTTTACTATTTTTCTTTTTATTGTTCATCGATCACATGAATAGCATGACTGAATGCTTAACAACATCTGCAATATGTAATTTTGTTTCTTATTTTCTAGTTCAATAAAATTATGATTTTTTTCCTCCAAAAATAAAATAAAATAATTATTATTTATAGATAATTTTATTTTGAAATAATTCATTTTTATTAATGATGGGTAGAAAAATGTTAATGGGTTGAAGTATGAAATTTAAATATGCATGTCTTCTCTCAAATTGAATTTATGATGTACCATTAATCATTAGGCCCACTCAAAATCTATATGTACTTATGTTTTCTTAGAGAATATAATAATTTATAAATTAAAATGTTCTTTGATTTATAATTAGTGTAAATTTATTCTAGTTTTATGTATATTAAGTAATAAGAAAAATTTAAAAGGTTAAAATGTAATTTTTCTTGGTGTTTAAAATATTTTAAGTTAAGATCATGTTCACACAACAATTTGACTACTAAGTTTTTATAGGTGTACATACTTTACCCTTCTAGATTTGAAGAATCACCTTTTAAAATGAAACACATGTTTTTAACCATTAAGTCCACTCAATTAAGAACAAGATATGAAGATAAGGTTTTGGAAATGGATAATGAAAGTAATAGCAATAGTAGTTATGTATGGAGGGGAAGATTAATGGTGACAACAATATCATTAGCATTAATGTCATGAGCAACAATGATGTTTGATTTTTTATTGTGACTTGAATATATGCATCTGATTACTCATTCAAACCATTAACTTTCTAAAAAATGGCAACCCTTAATCCATCACTCATCATTTTATCAAGTGGATATCATGACCTTAACAAGGAGGGTGCCCCCTTCTACCAAATATATTTTTTGATTGTGCATTGGAAAAGCAGATTTTATTTTGGCACATTTGTTATGCCCTATAGCTCATTGTCAAGATGATGGGGAGCAAGGTCAACACTATCAATTATGGAGAGTATGGGAGAATGGAGGTTTGTGCACATGAGGGTTTGAAGCTATTTGGAAACATCTTCATTAGAGAGAGGAAAAGTGTGTGGATGAGCAATCGGGAATTGTTATGAGGTTGCTTGAGTGCTTCCTAGTCATTAGGACATTAATATTCCAAATGTCTTATCTGCCATTGAAAACTTACGAAAGAAATTATATAAATTTTAGTACCATTTGAAGGTATTCATAATAAGAAACTTTTCTTCTAAATCATTTAAAAAAACACCTACCTTTGTTTGCACTCATCTTAGCAAAACTTCTAACTAAGGTGTTAGATAAAGAGATAAGTCTTAAATCTTTGTGTGGTTTATTATGTGCTTTATTGAAGGAAACTATCATATTACAAGTTAAATTATCTAATAATTTTATAAACAAAATCTGAAAATATAAGTGAGATCCATATTCTTTAACAACCATTAAACTTCTATTTTCTTTCTAAATATGAAATATGTAAAAATTCAATGATTTTCTTAATCTTTATATAGTTTATTATGTGCTTTATTCAAGTAAATTGTATCATATAATAAATTAAATTAACTACTCATTCTATAAAAAATATATGAAAATACAAATGAAATCCAAATTCTTGAACAACCATTTAACTTATATTTTCGAAATCTAAGATCCAACACAGAAAATTCAACAGAATCCTCAGTCTCAAAAATCAACAGGACCTTATCTTAAGCACTCGTATTGAGATTGAAGTTGTGCTCAACCAGTATTTTAGGGCCATCCTTACAAAGAACAACCACGACAATGAGGAAGACATCACGAAAATCACAAGGAACATCCCTAATATCTTAACTAGAAAGCATAACCAAATGCTGCTAAAAAATATAACAATGGCTGAAGTGGAAGAAGTTGTCCATTCCATGCCCAATGGAAAAGCCCCGAGACCGGATGGTTTGACCACAGATTTCTACAAAGCCTGTTGGCCTTTGATCAAAGACAAATTTTATGACCTAATCGAAGAATCTCGTCTTGAAAGATCAATCCTTAAATCCTTCAATGCAACCTTTCTCACCCTCATCCCCAAATCTGATAAAGCAGAATCCCTTGACCAGTTTCGACCCATCGCCCTCTACAACATTATCTATAGGATCATCTCTAAAGTCCTAGTCAACCGCATCAAAATTCTCCTTCTGCTTCTCATCTCGCCCCACCAAACTGTTTACATTGAGGGTAGGCAAATCTTGGATAACATCATCCTCTCTCAAGAAGTCATCCACTCTCTCAAGGATCAAAGCAAACTTGGTATGCTCATCCAAATGGATATGTCCAAAGCTTTCAACAAAATCAATTGGAATTACATAAGGAATATGCTGGCAGCCTTTGGGTTCAGCAAAGACATCATACATTGGATCATGGCTTTAGTCTCGGGGGCTTTCTTCTACATCCTCCTCAATGGCTCCCCTTGAGCCATCATCAACCCCTCTCGGGGCATCAGACAAGGGGACCCTCTTTCGCCCTTCCTCTTTGTTATCATGGGAGAAGGCCTTGGCCACTCCTTATCTGCTGCATCCTCTGATGGCTGTGTCAGTGGCCTTAATCTCTACCCCCCTAACCCCCGATCACTCACCAACAATTTGTGGATGATACGCTCCTCATGGGCACTCCCTTTGTCAAAGAATCCCTTGCCTTCAGGGCCATTCTAGATGATTTTGCTCAGGCCTCGGGTTCCTCTGTTAACAACGCCAAGTCCAAACTCTTCTTCCTAAACACTTCCAATGCCATTCAAATTAACATCACCCGTATTCTTGGCTTCCAACTCAGCTACTTACCCTCGAAATATTTAGGTGTTCCCCTAGCTGATAAACCCCTAGCTAGAGGCAACTGGGAATCCCTAGTCTCTAAGCTTCAAAAAAAAAAATTTCCAATTGGACCTTCTACTCCCTTAACTTCCCAAGCAAACTTGTCCTAGTGCGTTCTGTTCTTCAAGCCATGCCTCAGTACCAATACTCCCATTGCGGCCCCCAGATCTATCTCTAACCAAATTAGAGCAATACAAATTGATTTCCTTTGGAAGAGCAAGGCGAATAATGGAAAATGGGCCCTTGTTGCCTGGAGTAAACTCTGTAAGCTGAAAAAAGCTGGTGGTCTCAGTCTCAAGGATTCGGATCTCCTTGGTAAAGTCTTGGGAGAGAAAACTTGGTGGCATTGGATTACCAATCCTACCACATCCTAGGCTAAGCTATGGAAAGCCAAGTATGCTCCAACGCATCATCGTGACTCCTTGATCAGACTCTTGAGCAATCTCAAAGGTTCACTGATCTGGAACCAGGCTTGGGACAATAGAACTCTCATTTAAGACCACTATTTTTGGGAAGTGTGTAATGGGGAGAATGCATTTCTCTAGGACAATGCTTGGGAACAATGCCCCAAGCTCAACACTGACATCTTCCTCCCCATCAGGTTGCAAATGGAGAGACTTAACAAAAAGGTTGTCAAAGACTTTCGGAAAATTCAGGACAACACGGATTGGTGAGTGTGGTTGGACCCCAATGAAATGGCTCAGAATAACCACCCCTAGTCTAGGGAAATTCTTGCAGAGGAGCTTAACAAGAGATAGATTCAAAAGGATGCGGCAGAGCTGGATAAACTCAGATGGTGTTCCAACGCAGCAAGGCATTTCAATATCGAAGAGGCCTACAGTCTCCTCTTGGACCCCGACCCCATCCCTCTGAACAGCAAATGGAAAAGACTCTGGAAACAGAATCACTGGCCTAAAATTCCTCTTTTCCTCTAGCTCTTCATGCACCAAAAAATTCTGACTTGGGAAAATCTCTAAAAAAAAGGCTTCGTAGGTCCGTCTATCTGCACTCTTTGCAAATCCAACCCCGAAACTGCCAATCACTTACGCAACGAGTATCAATTTGCCTCCATCATTTGGAATTGGCTTTCCTTTGTCTTCAAGGCCTCGGATCGTGATCCCTCCTCCATCCTCATCTCCCTTGACCTCTAGCACACCTCCTTCTCTTCCAAGCTCCTCATTAATCTGGCACGATTCTTCACCTCATCAAGAAAACCTTGCGCGAATTTATTTCCATAGCCAAGCTCCTGGACCCCTCCTCCCCCCCTACCAGGGAGGAATGCCTCATTCTTTCCCTTCTCAATCTCTCTCCCCTCTTCCAACTCCCTCATCCCTCTACTTCCCTGGCCTCCTTGCCTGAGACTGTTTGGCACCCTCCTGATCCCAACATTATTAAACTCAACTATGACGGAGCTTCCAAGGATAATCCTAGCAATGCGGGTTTCGGAGGAGTCTTCCGCAACCACAAAGGCATGATTCTCTGGATCTACTATGGGAACATTTATTACACCACCAACAATGCCGCTGAACTCCAGGCTCTGGCTCACGAGTTTGACATTGCCATACATCACAATTTTTGGCCCCTCCTGGTAGAAGGAGATTCTACCGTCGCTACCCAAGATTGTCGGAAAATCCAACAGGGGTGCAGTGTTCAGCAAGTCTCCGATTGTTGGCGCATCAAAAAAATCCTACAAAAGATCAAGCACAATATTGACAATGCCAGAGGCATATCCTTCTCGGTGGTTAGGAGAAAGGCCAATAAGTTGGCGGGCTTCCTTGCAAACACTAGTGTTAGAGATTCCAACAAACTCACCTCAACTGACTGGGATTCCATAATGGTGCCAACTGTCAAAACAGAATGTCTCCGCATTAGTGTTCTAGATTTGCAGCAAGTCGATGCGGCCTCTTCCTCGATCCCCCCTCCCAATCAATTCTCTAATCATGAACCCCCACTAGCCTTCCTTCCCACGATTGATCCCTCTGGCAGCTCTTCGATTACCTTCTCTCAAATGTATGCACCCACTCCAAGCATTAATTCCTTGCATGATTTGAACAACCCATCGGGCATGCCTCCCAGTGGCTTACCCAGGCATTCACACCCCTTGCCCACCTATTTCATCTCCCTCCTCCTTATTCATACCTCACTCCTATCTATTTGACCTGTGCACCCTGCATCCACTCGGCCTCCCCTGAAGCTGTCTCAAAGTGACTGCCCCCCTCATCGCTGCACCTCACCCTCCACTCTTCATCCTCGCCCCACCTCCATAGCCCCACGCCGCTCTCACCTTGCCCGCCGTGGCCGTCGAGCTTTCTGGGCTAACTCTTCTCTCCCTCCTGTTACTCAGGCTGAGACCACGGCCTGAAATTCGGCCATCACTTATGTGGAAAATACCGACCTTGTCATGCAAAGGTGTATAGCCGACATGGAAACCACCGCCCACATCCGTCACAGAGAAACGCCTTCGGAGGCGGTCGACTCTTCACTCAGTTGGATCATGGATCCTGGGCTAACCAGGCCAAGGGAGAACTTGTACAGCAAGACCATTGACCTGCATTGGCATACCAGGACGCTTCTTGCCATCGCCCTTCAGGAGCAGAAGGACAGCAACAAAGAGCTTGAGCGGAAAATTGATTCCCTGACAGAGAAATTTGTTGCGTATGTGAAGGAAGTGCACTACATGCACTTCATTGACAGTACCTCCCCTCACTACGCCATTTTGAAAAGAAGCTCTACGGCACGCGTCCATCAGATCCCCAAGGTCGAAGAAGATGCTACTCATCGCCGCTAGATCTTCTACTCGGATGAAGGGACACCGGACCCACCTATCAGTGTTGACGAAGCTGATGTGCAACAATCCCCCGCTCTCTAGTTCTTTTGTTTCGGGTTTGGCCTCTTTTTGTTTCTCTATTATTCTCCATGTGTTCGAGGCCCAATGGCCTTTTTTCCAGAGCAACAATGTATCTTTTTCCCCTGGTTTTGTTAGAAACACTCTCCCCTCTGTGCCTCTCCCTATAGTCTCTTTCCCCGAGGGCGAGACTAATTTGTGTCAGTTGGCTATTCCTCAGCTTCTTCTAGACTATCAGAATATTCGCCTCTCGAGGCCATGACGTAATCTATGTTTCTACTATGAATGTGAATAGACCCACTTAATTTACAAAAATAAAGAAACAATTCCTATTAATAATATGTTGAGCTCTTAGTGGGTATTGTTGTAGTAAGCAATCTATGCTGTGGATGATTTACAGCTAAAGATCATTTGTGAATCTTCTCATCTCAATGAATGAGAAGTTAAAGCTGGATTTATTTACCACATCTCTGTACAAGCATGTTCTTTGGAAAAATATTTATTGAAAATATAGAAATTTAAAAATATATTTATATAAACATTGTGTATCTCAAAAGAATGTGTTCAAGTCTAACAACTATCAATTACTCCAAGATGAGAGTTGCTAGTTAGTGATACTATGTGTATTGTAAGATTTTAATCATTGTGAACATTTTTCTCGAAATGCAGGGTAGAATATCAAATTTTAAGATTCCTTGGCCATATAAGTGTTAGCTTCACACCTGCAATGAATACTTTGACTCCAAGTATTTCAGCGTCGATGAAGAAGCATTGCATTGTTTTCAAAACTTCGGGAGCATGTTTATAAAAAAAAAGCAAGAATAATCCTAGTTTTATTATTTTGAACATTTTATTCTATTGTTCTGTTTAAAACAGGACTCACAAAAGTAAGGAAATTTTCAGTGGCAATCCATCTCCTGATTACTGAGGTCCAGCAAATATACGTTAAATGAGAGTTGAGAAGGAAGGTTTTGTTTAGGGTTTATATTTTTTCATATATGATAGTCATTTGTTCAAACCCCGTGGACTCACAATTCAATAGAACATACTGTACAGCCCCCAAAGCCTATTCAAATTGAACAATACATACACAGAGAGGCGGCCATTAATGGGGTATGTTGAATTTCTCAGTGTCATTACGACAAGTATATAAGCATTTAATAGTGACAAAGCAAATGGCATATAAATCGTTAAGAGTTTCTTAAATCTTACCTTGAATTTGTGGGGGTATTTTGAGGAGCTTCTGATTTGAGTTTCTCCTCTTCACAATGCTCTGTTCCTGCTGCTCTTCGTATTGTAATGGGAGTATGTGTTGAGTCTCAGAAATCTGTTTGTTTTCCTCTGCCTTGCAGGAATGCAGAACAAGGCAATGTTAATGCCATGAAGCCAGTAATGTCTGCCATTCCCTGCATTTTAATTGTAATTTAAGAGCACAGTGCCATTCAAGCTCAAGTAATGAGATTGAATGTCTTTGGTTAGAAACCAGCTTCAAGGTATCGATTTATTGGTGGGATGGTATGCAGGTTGAATAACTGAGAGAAGATACGAATGAATTGGAGTATAATTCTCACACCAGAGTCATCAACTTCATTTAGTAGCAAAACATGTATCCTCGCAAAGAGGCATTAATATTTTGATTATAGTTGAACAATCGTGCGGTGAAACCTGAGACATAGTTCTTTGCGGAGAGTAAGATCTCAGTGATATGTCACATTCATCTGAAGGATGATATAAAATGGGCATTATGACTTCTTTAATCACAAGTGCTTCGCGATCAAAATATTTACTTAGTTTTAATTTGTAATTATACAGTGGAAATAAATTTTTATTATTATTTAAATAATATATTTTTAATTTGTAATTATATGTGTGGAAATATTTTTTTATTATTATTTAAATAATATATTTTTAATTTGTAATTATATGTGTGGAAATAAATTTTTATTATTATTTAAATAATATTTATAATAAGAATGCAAGTTGTTTAAAGAATATTAATCAACAATATTTATAAATTTATAATAAAATTATTGTATATAAAGAATTATTTGATTATAAATTTATAGTAAAATTATTTTATATACATTATTTATTGAGTTTTCTTTAAGTGTTATTTTGAAAAAAATTTAAGGTTATTGTTAAGTTTAAAATTTTGTTTATGGAACTATAGACATGTTTTAGTATAGCGATTTGGGTGGGTTCAATGGATATGGTTTAAGTGGGTTTAATGGTTAGGAACATGTGGTTACTTTTTAAGATGTCAAAGATTCAAATGCAAGGTGAGTAGAATATGTATATCTTTATAAACTTTAGGAATCAAATATTTATAGATAGATTCTTTTTCTATAACTTCAAAATTAAATTATTTTTGTTAACCAAATAAAAAGTTAAACATATATATATATATATATGATAAATTTGATTATTAATATAAATAAATAAATTATATAGAAAAATGTTATTATGAATTTTCAATAAAATACTTATTTTTAAATTAACATGAATCATTAATTTGGTAGAAGTTTTACCTTTTGTAAAGAACTGTAAGGTTTAAATATGTTATCTTAAATGAGGTAAGGGGTTTGAGATTTGTAAATTTGTAATCTTTAATAAAAGTAAATTATTAATAAATAAATGAATAAGATAGATAAATATATAGTTACAAATAGTTAAAATTAAAATTAAGTTGAATGAAAATCAAAATTACCCTCTAAATTAAATTCAATCAATTGGCCATATAAGAATTTTATGAGAAATTCATTACAAAATAGAACATGAAATGTTGTTCAATTTAGAAAATACAAGTCCAATAGCATCAAACAACCATGGGATGGTGGTCATTCACAAAATATTGGGCTACAAAGGACCACCCTAGCCATTGTTATCAATGCCAAGCTGTCATTCAATATTAGAAATGAAAAGAGAAAGTGTGGGAACCTCATCACTCAACTATGAATGTAGTGAGGACTAATTATGTTTTTGTTCCCTCTTTCTCCATGATTGAACAACCATATCATTGTACAAAATTTCCTTGGAACTTTGTGATTATTGGGATCATACTGAGTTAATACTATAAATTGGGGTGTTATCTTGAGGTGACATTAATTTCCACCATTAATGTGCAATTGCTCATCATATGGTTGATATGGTTGATATTATTCATCTCCCTTTAAATTTCAATTGCAAAATAAATGTTCTTTACTATGTTGGTTTTATTTAACACTTTTGTGGCATGTTCTTGTCAATTGTTATCATGTAATTGTATGATGATTGTGCAATTTCTTTCTTCAAATTTTGTTGTGCATCTAAACAAAGAATTCAAAGAACAAACTCATGTAATCACACACCATCCAACATGGAGAATTTGTCCTAGAAACCCAAATAAGGAAATCAACATAAAATAAGAAGCTTGCTCAACTCTAAAGAATGTCATGAAACAATAAATTACAAATAAGTCATATAGAGATCTATTAATATTTTGCTAATGAGATGAGCTAAAAAAAAAGGTACCATCCTTAGTCCACTTTTGATACATATTTTTATTTTTTCTATATTATGACCAAGAAATTTTAGCAATGGATGTTGGGTCAAAATAGAAGGAAAAAAAAACTAGTTTGTAGCTCTTAAATAAGTGAAATAAACTCAATAAAGTGTAAGAGCTCATAGCTTGTAGGGAGGTAAAAGTTAAAGAGGAACCCATAAATTTTATATACAAATAAAAATCCTAGTAAGATTGTTATGATAATTATTGAAGTCCTTTGGCCCTTGAAAAAATTTTATCCCAACAAAAAGCCCATAGATGTTTTATGTGTGTAAAAATGATTTACTATTAATAAAGCATATTCTCTTTGTTTATTTGTGTCATTTGAATGTTAGATATGTTCATTTAAGTTTTCTTCCAATAGAGTGTGCATTAATACTTGTGGAGCCTAATATTCATGCTATTAGGAGTTTAGATAGTTGAGTGAGATTATGTTATAGACATCCTATATAAATAAATAATAATAATGAAGCAACAAGCATTGTAGAGATTCCTTAAGGGTGTTTTTCTCTTGAAATGGGATAAAGTGTATTTCACTTTTGAAATGTTATATTGTTAATATGGTCTATGCACATTCTTTGAGATTAGGAATGTAAGTAAAATACATATAGATCTTAAAGTAAAATATGAACACCAACAACAATGACAAATACACATAAAATAGAAATTTGGCTTGGAATTTCTTAATCTAGAAAATATTCTCACTTAGAATCACATATCTATCTTCTTCAAAGTATTAACTTAATTGTATCCACAATGCAACTTTTAGGTATCTAAAGCCCTAATCCACTAATCCAGATTAGGTTACAACTATAATCCATTAACCAATATTAGATTATAATGGGCCAAAAAAGCACAAAATCAAAAAAAGAAAAATGTAACCTTGAACCTCATCTAATGTTCATGGATGAATGCACAATATTACAATTAATGACAAGTGCATGACTACAAAATCTACATACAAAGAAAATAACACGTCTCTAAGAAGGAATTCACAAGTTTGAATTTAGACATGTGATGTTTGACTAGTAAGTCATTGTAAAATGAATTTTCATTTCATATTTAATTTATATAGAAGTTATTAAAAATGGAAAAATATTAAAAAATAAAATAAAGAAAATTAAATAAATGGTGGATTGAAATTCTTCTAAATATTGGGAATGGACAAATATTATTAAGAAGAGAGGAAAAATAAAGAAAAAAGATAATGATGGATTGAAGTTGCATGCATCCAAAACAATGTAAAACATAATTTGGTAAAAAAAATCATTAAAAAAAAACATTATATCTTCTAAGCAACGACTTACTAATTATCTATGGTTAAAAAAAAATTAGAAACTAAAACAATAATAATAATAATAAGTAATAAAATATCTTTATAAAAAAATAATAAAATATATGTTGAAAATTTCAAGAAAATTGAACTTTTATATACTTTAAATCTTAAATATAAAAATAAAACATTTTTACTATTAAAAAAAATTAGAGTTTATGATAGAATAAGAAAAGAAGCACATAAAAATATATATAAATAATTATTAGAAAAAAAAAGTTTTAACACAAATTTCCTTAACATTCTATACTAAGGATATAAATATTAGTTTAAAAGAGTGATTTCACTAATTAAAAAACCTTTATTTTTTAAAGAAAATATGATTTGTATTAATATTAATATGTTTTTCATTGGTGTCATTGACATGAATGTAAGAGATGACATTTTCCAGTTAAATATTTAACTTCATCTCGTTCATATAGTTTAGCAAAAAAAACTGATATCATTAATAAAAAAATAAAAAATAAATTTTGAAAAATATAATTTTTATTAATATTAATAAATTTTTGACATATTTTTAAGAGCAAAACATAATAATGATTTGTTAAAACTTCATTATATGTTGACTTGATATGTAAAAAGGTAATTTTACAATCAAAATTAAATTTGAGAATATCAAAAAGAAATACAGGTTTTCAAAATATAGAAATATAATTAAATAGCCAACAAAAGAGCCAACAATAACATGAAAAAATAAATTCTAATTGAAAATATGACTTTAAATTCAAGTTAAATTAATCCTTAATCAATATTTAATAAATTTTAAATTACTATAATTATTAATCAATATAATAATAAATTTTAAATTATATATATATATATATATATATATATATATATATATATATGCACACAACTTATCCGAATTTTATTTAATTTGAATTAAATAAATTTTGTGTATTATCAGAAAAGTTTCATATTAAATTAATATATATATATATATATATATATATATATATATATATATATATTTTAATTTCTTAAATTACTACATTCTAACTAATTAACCAAATGATTCACTTTTGATACTAAGACCAGAAAGCTTTTCAAAAGCAGTGGTTAATCTTTGTCGAAAGTAAATATAGCCAAAGAATTCGGTAATATGGAAAGTAAAGAACTAAAGCATTTTGGATGTTGGCGTTGTTAACTTTAAATGTAAATGACTATATAGGTAAAATTATATGTAAAATTTTTTGAAATGTTTTTCGAAATTACCATATGGGTATGATAATTTTTCTTCACCATATTCAACTCTATGAAGTGTCAATTTCCATCGAATAAAGCCCGTCACTAACCAGTCACCCGGTTGTGGCGTGTGAGGTTAATTCCCCACGAATTCCACAATCCACGAGCCACTATATACGTATATCAAATTTACTCACAGGTGCGAATTTCTTAGCCAGTCAAAATCCCATCACTAATTGCCAAAATCAGACTACGACAATAAAGCCAAAATCAGACTATGACAATAAAAATATTCTGAGACTCAAGTCAGTAACCTGGCCTAACCTAGGTTAAGTAGGGTTAACTTAATCAATCTTCCTTCACCTAGGCATCAATCCGCTTCTAAGTTTCAGTCATGATAATGCGGTTATTTTAGAATGTCATAGACTGGTTTCAATAAAAAGTGTCATTTATTCGAGGCACGGGATTTATATATGGACTTACCCAGCGGGGAGGCATGGTACACCTCAACCAAAATAAAAAGAAAAACAGAGATACCAAGAAAATCTATATAAAGAATTCACTAACTACCAAAATAAGACTACTACAATTAAAAAAAAAATATTGTGAGACTCAAGTCCTCAACCTAATCTAACATAGGGTTAGGTTAATCAATCTTCCTTTGACCCAAGCATCAACCCGCTTCTAAGTTTGAGGCATGATAATGAGGTTATTTTAGAATGTTATAGACTAGGTTCAATAAAATGCAATAATTCAAGAAAAACAGAAGTACAGGAAATTCTGTGATTCATTGAAACCAAATTATATACGTAAATACTTTTAGTGCATATTCTACCGAAAATAAGACATTTCAGCACCGTGACTCATTTTATGCTGGAAAAAGAAAAACCCAATAAATTGTAGGTACCTACCTGAATTCTTCGATTGTGATTCTTTGGAATTTGTTGCTTTCATAGTACCATTGGAGCCAACCACATTTCTCCACGTAGAATTTGAACGCTCTCTTTGCTTCAAAGAAACGGAACTGAAAGATAAAAATATTAGAAAAACAAACAAAAGAAAAGCTAAAAATATTCTCACATAACATTATCATTTAAATTTGCGTACATACGGTTGTCTACTTCTTCTTGCTTTACTCTCCTCTTATGATTGCTTCTAAGTTCGTTCTTCCTGTAAAAATAAATTAATATTCCAAATCAATAATCAATTGATCCGGAACTTGCAATAATCAAAGCAGGAAAAGAAAAAGAAACAAACGAACCTAATCTATTTTCATTGTAATAACATATCAATACATGGCCAATAAAAATTTAGATCTCCCTCTCCCTTAATTGAAATTCAGTTGACAAGAGACTCTCCATTACCATTGAGGCCCGTGGAGATCATCTTCATATCTGCAGCTATTGCCACTCCTCTGATTGTGCTTCTCCAAAGACTTCTTGGGCGAAACGTACATCTGTCTCCATCTCTCAAACTCTCACAACAAAACAGAAATGACAGAAAGACAAACAACAACAACATAAAAAGAAAACAGAAATTACACATATACGAACAGTTACAACACAGAGCCACAAATACAAAACAAAGAAACAACACAAAACACACAGAGCCACAGATACAGATCAAAGAAACAACACAAAACAAACGAGGAGCGCTCCACAAAACATCACCGCTTCGCCTAAGAGACAGAGATCAAAAGAGCGCAAAGAGTTGAGAGGGCGCATTGCAGTGCAAGAAGAAGAGGGATTGATGAACTAAATAAAAGAAGGATTAGCTTTTGCAAACGGTAATTAGCTTTTGTGAACGGTCCAATTCTATCTAACATTTAATCGGTGACCGATAAAAGATCATTCCCACCGTCGGTGCAGGTTCGAAATCTATCCGACCCATCAAAGATCATTCCCACCGTTAAGAAAAGCTATCTCACACAATTCAAATTTATATCTTCGACAACACTCGCGCCCTCCCCTGAATCACATTCATTATTTGTTACAATCCGAACAAAATCAATTATATTCAATTGGTCCTCGACATTCAAAAATGTCTGAACTTCAATTTCTTTTTTCTACCTGAGGTTACGAGGTCGAACCGTAAGACGTTATTCCAACGAGAGACCTTAGGTATATATCGTGATCGAAAAACACCCATACGCTGGACGCTCCGGCTTAATATCAAAAGTGTGAAAGTTCGTTTAGTCATGTTTTCGTTTCATTGCCTTTTTAAAGTGGGGAAATGAGGAAGTTTAGTTTAGTTGTTTACTGAATTTTTAATAAGGAAGCACATTATGTTTTTTAATATAATCTCAAGTTTCATTTGAATTTTTAGATTATATATACAGAGCTTTGTTTTGTTTTAAATGAGAGAGTTTGAAATTTGGCTTTACATTTATTAAAATGATTTTTAATATAATTTTAAATTTCAGTTTTATTAATTGAATTTTTAAATTATTTTAAATTTCAGTTTTATTAATTGAATTTTTAAATTATGAATGGTAAGTATAATAATATTTTAATTTATAATTTTGGTAGAGATTAAAGTAATTGAGCAATAGAAAGAGAAAACACACAATAAAGCATTTATGGGGTGTAAAGAAAACTCATGTAAATTTTACTATTTTTCTTTTTATTATTCATCAATCACATGAATAGCATGACTGAATGTTTAACAACATCTGCAATATGTAATTTTGTTTCTTATTTTCTAGTTCAATAAAATTATGATTTTTTCCTCCAAAAATAAAATAAAATAATTATTATTTATAGATAATTTTATTTTGAAATAATTCATTTTTATTAATGATGGGTAGAAAAATGTTAATCCGTTGAAGTATGAAATTTAAATATGCATGTCTTCTCTCAAATTGAATTTATGATGTACCATTAATCATTAGTCCCACTCAAAATCTATATGTACTTATGTTTTCTTAGAATATAATAATTTAAATAATTTATAAAATGTTACAAGTTATAATTAGTGTAAATTTATTCTAGTTTTATGTATATTAAGTAATAAGAAAAATTTAAAAGGTTAAAATGTAATTTTTCTTTGTGTTTAAAATATTTTAAGTTAAGATCATGTTCACACAACAATTTGACTACTAAGTTTTCATAGGTGTACATACTTTACCCTTCTAGATTTGAAGAATCACCTTTTAAAAGGAAACACATGTTTTTAACCATTAAGTCCACTCAATTAAGAACAAGATGTGAAGATAAGGTTTTGGAAATGGATAATGAAAGTAATAGCAATAGTAGTTATGTATGGAGGGGAAGATTAATGGTGACAACAATTGCATTAGCATTAATGTCATGAGCAACAATGATGTTTGATTTTTTATTGTGACTTGAATATATGCATCTGATTACTCATTCAAACCATTAAATTTCTAAAAAATGGCAACCCTTAATCCATCACTCATCATTTTATCAAGTGGATATCATTACCTTCACAAGGAGGGTGCCCCCTTCTACCAAATATATTTTTTGACTGTGCATTGGAAAAGCAGATTTTATTTTTGCCCATTTGTTATGCCCTATAGCTCATTGTCAAGATGATGGGGAGCAAGGTCAACACTATCAATTATGGAGAGGATGGGAGAATGGAGGTTTCTGCACATGAGGGTTTGAAGCTATTTCGAAACATCTTCATTAGAGAGAGGAAAAGTGTGTGGATGAGCCATAGGGAATTGTTATGAGGTTGCTTGAGCGCTTCCTAGTCATTAGGACATTAATATTCCAAATGTCTTATCTGCCATTGAAAACTTACCAAAGAAATTATATAAATTTTAGTACCATTTGAAGGTATTCATAATAAAAAACTTTTCTTCTAAATCATTTAAAAAAACACCTACCTTTGTTTGCACTCATCTTAGCAAAACTTCTAACTAAGGTATTAGATAAAGAGATAAGTCTTAAATCTTTGTGTGGTTTATTATGTTCTTTATTGAAGGAAACTATCATATTACAAGTTAAATTATCTAATAATTTTATAAACAAAATATGAAAATATAAGTGAGATCCATATTCTTTAACAACCATTAAACTTCTATTTTCTTTCTAAATATGAAATATGTAAAAATTCAATAATTTTCTTAATCTTTATATAGTTTATTATCTGCTTTATTCAAGTAAATTGTATCATATAATAAATTAAATCAACTACTCATTCTATAAACAATATATGAAAATACAAATGAAATCCAAATTCTTTAACAACCATTTAACTTATATTTTCAAAATCTAAGATACAACACAGAAAATTCAACAGAATCCTCAGTCTCAAAAATCAGCAGGGCCTTATCTTAAGCACTCGTATTGAGATTGAAGTTGTGCTCAACCAGTATTTTAGGGCCATCCTTGCAAAGAACAACCACGACAATGAGGAAGACATCACGAAAATCACAAGGAACATCACTAATATCTTAACTAGAAAGCATGACCAAATGCTGCTAAAAAAGATAACAATGGCTGAAGTGGAAGAAGTTGTCCATTCCATGCCCAATGGAAAAGCCCCGAGTCCGGATGGTTTGACCACAGATTTCTACAAAGCCTGTTGGCCTTTGATCAAAGACAAAGTTTATGACCTAATCGAAGAATCTCGTCTTAAAAGATCCATCCTTAAATCCTTCAATGCAACCTTTCTCACCCTCATCCCCAAATCTGATAAAGCAGGCTCCCTTGACCAGTTTCGACCCATCACCCTCTACAACATTAGCTATAGGATCATCTCTAAAGTCCTATTCAACCGCATCAAAATTCTCCTTTTGCTTCTCATCTCGCCCCACCAAACTGTTTACATTGAGCGTAGGAAAATCTTGGACAACATCATCCTCTCTCTGTCACACCTCCAATTAAGGGAATTTTTTTTTTTTTTTTTCACATATATACTGATGTTTCCTTTTTATTTACCTGGTTACTTGAATATTATGTTCAGTAACCCCATGGACATAAAATGATAGACCCCCTTGAAATTAACATGGGACACTTCCTCTACATAGTGTAGGTGTAAATTCTATATATCACATATACCATTTATATCTAACACATACCCCCTCTATACATATATAATACCTATACCATTGGTATATGAAATCCACATGTATATATATATATACTCTAACCAAGGGGTTGGAATGAGCATAACTATGCATAACACATATATAAATATATCCCATATATATACTTTGATAAAAGTGTTTGCACGCCCCTCGAGATATATCTGTAACGCATATATATATAAAACATCTCCCTTTCTCGAACATTATGGGCACTCACATGAATCGGCGTATAATAGATATCACCTATGTATATATCTTCCCTTTTAAAAAGTTATCGAACCTATAGAATATACATATAGTCCATCATAGTTTGACAACTCCTCGGGATAGGGATTATGAATATAATACATAACGCACAGTTCAAATAATTCCAATGATATACGCAGAGTTATATAACCTCGTACGTCTACCATAATAAAATTTTATGGCGTTCGAACCAGGTATATGATTACAGGTCCGCGCCTCTTACATTCATTATGAACAGTTTGACTTACCTAATCCGACGTGTACACCGTTTTTGCATTATTTACTTTTGCAGTGACCCTATAGTTATCATTTTATAGTTACCCAACAACCATTTCAAGTAATAATACCCAGACCCGCGTCTCGGCGTAGTTGAACTTCCAACCCATCCGAACTCGTTTAGCCTGAGGGTGGTTTAATTATCATTTGGATTCTGACCCAATGTGTATTTGCTGTGATTTCATACGAGGAGTGTATACCATGCATTTTGATTTTTGTTTATAATATTCATGTCGCACCGTGCTCTGTTCGCCAGAGTTTAACGTCTGATTTTGGTTTTGCTACTTGGATGATTTTGCAGGCAGGGGCGGCGTCGCTCCACTGAGAGGAAGGTACCATCTGGCGGCGTAACTCGTTCCATGCTCAGCAGGAATTGACGGGTGGCTTTCTACTTGTCATCTTTGACTGGTACCAGTACTGTAGGCCGAGTTCTGTCTCAGGAAGTTATTATTTCTAGGTTTTCTCCTTACCTTCACGCATGCGATGGGTAGCCTCTCCCCATACCTTCTCTGCGCACCTTACTATCGCTTGGTACTCGCCCAATGACGTGGCTGAGTTTTCCCCAATCGACCTCAGGATTCTCGGAATTTATGGGGCAGTGTGTTTAGGGTTGCGGGGTCTTCTTCTTCTTTTTAAATTGGGGTTTTCGTGCCAAGTTATTCACCCGCCCTTCCCAATTATTTCTCTGATATAGAACTGTGGCTATTCACTTATCTCATGGCTATGTTCTATGTTACTCAGGTGCAGAGCTCTCAGTCACCGCGAAGGGTAGGACTGCTGGGCCAAGGAGGTTCAAGCGTAAAGTTTCTCGTTATTCCTGCGTTCCATCGTTTGTATAGTTTCTGGCTTTCATAGACAGTGTCTCATCCATTTACTGGTTGTTCTTGCAGAGAGGTCAGCTCAGACGGTTTTCTAGCGCTTATAAATCCTTGATTTATATGCAGGCTGCGCTCTTTTTGCCCTTCCACATACGCTGAGTTATTTTTCTTTGCGTTGTTGTTCTAGACTGTGCTGTTGTAACCCTCTTGTTTTCCTCATAAGAGTTTATCTTACCACGCTATCATGGCTGCACTCAGTAAGCATCACCGTGTAGCAACCATTCGCAGGCGGTTCCAATGTTTAGTCCAGCGACCGTTGTTAGCATATTATTGGTTTTCTGTTTCTGTTTCCTGAGTCCCTGACGGGATCTTAAGATGTTCGGTGATCCGTGTGGTTAATATCTTTACAACCGGCGTTATAGTCTGGTTAACCAGCGTATGGATTAATGTGACGCAAGGATGGAAACCAAACCCTATTCGCAGGTAAACCCTAATTCGTTCTTGCAGTTGCAGAGGTTGATGCCTCAGATTTATTAATCTGTGCTTTCATACGACTGATAACGTTTGTACTCAACCGTTAATCGTTTAGAACTTATGTCATGATTCGTTTGTATGTTTGATTTTGTGCTTCTGAGTTGAAACTGGGGTAATCAATCAGATTTACTCTACCTCAACGCATGCCTCGTTTCACCTAATCGACCTATTGTTTCCAGATCAGGTTTTGAATTCTCCCATCGTTGATACTCGTCTGTGCCTTTATTATTTTTGCATATCAGTTTGATCAAATTTCGTTGCATGGATATTAATAACCGGCATGGAAACCGTGTCGTCGTCCCTGATCTTCCAGGCGTAGGTTTCATAATTTTTTATTATTGCAAGTGTGGGTTATGCCGTATAGCATCATTTTAATCTCACCTCACATCGTTTCATATAATGGTTAAAATGATTTAATATTACGGCCCAATGTAATGTTTTCAGTTGGATTCTTTTGTTTGAATTAGGTCTAATGTCTAGTATAATTACTAACATCCATGGTTTAATGTAGTTCGCCTACGTAGAAATTCGAATAGCGATAAAGTTTCGTTTTACCATATATGATTCACATCGATATCTCATTTTAATATATATCGGGTTTTTCATCCATAGTCCCTTTTAATATAGGTGGTTCGTTCATATATAATTATCGAATTTGTATTGAGATTTCTTATTAACATATATGGTTCGTTCCTATATATAAATATAGGACTCATATATCCATAATTCATTGGTAATCAAATGGTAAAATTATTCTATGGGTTTGGCGCTAGGTACTCACTTAGTAATTTGGAAGCATATACATGTATTCGATAGTTGCTTGGTATTATGCCTTAGACATAGATTAAATCCATCGCCATAATATTTATGTCAAGGGTTAGAGATGAATTTAAAATACAATATACCCTATATTGGCTATGAATGATGTAACACTTCTATAGTGTAGATTTACTCTTTGGTTTAATAAGAATACATATTCTAAAGTCCTCGCTCTTAAATTCTATTTTTCTTTTGATGTATACCTATATGTATTCAATAGTGCTTGACTAGAGGACCTTAATTATAAATTAAGTCTTTTGCTATGATACTTGTCTTCAAGGATTAAGGATAGATTTAGAAATGCAATATATACACTTATAACTGTTATAATAATCATATAGAGTAGAATTACTCTTTTTCTATCACAATTTCGAATGTCATATTCTAATATCTTACTTTCTTCCCTTTTTTTTTTGTACCATGTAAACTTCAGTTCTGCTACAATATTTTTCTAGCATACATATGAGCATAAATATCACATTTGTATCTACAGGAAACAAGATAATATTTATTTATCTGTGGAGACTAAGTAACTTCAGATTTAAACCAACCTTGGTTTAGAGTTTCTGAGGTTTCTACTCTATGGATTTCTGGTCTACAACTAAACAGAATCTGGAAGGTGAATGCCTTAGGATGGACTCTGTTAAATGCAGTACCAAAATCAATCATACAAATTCCCTTAAGTTTTATATGTAGCCAATTCATACCATAATACATCAAAATGAACAAAATTTCAGGAACATACCACTACTGCAATTGACCAACCTCCCAACCTTAGAGTCCTCTTTGTCTCCCAGAACTCACCCCCGAGCTGAGATCACCTCCATCACAGATCAACCTCTGATCTGCTTAGGAGCAGCTTATTTAAGCTCATATTTCCCCAAAGCATGTTTCTAATTCTGCGTCCAGAATAGCAGGATGCTTTCTTTCCTGTTTAGCCTAGGCTTCCCATTTTGGGACTCTTTAAAGCTATTTTAAGCTTTTCCTCAGCTTTTCCAGCTTTTCTCACCTCTTCCCAACTACTTTCCTCTTCATTGGGGAAATTTAGATTCCTCCTCAAATCTAAATTAATTTCTTTCAAGGATTTTTGAAAGATTTTTGGGATTTGTTGCCTTATCCATCCTCATGGATTTGGCAAGTGATCTCTAATTCTCATCTTGGTCAAAATGCACAATCATTTTATTTATTTCCTCAAATAAAATATGCAAATACATTCACACCATACTTAGCCCTTGGGGTCCACCTTAGGATTAAAGTTCAAATGTCTAAATTTAAAAATTCAACACACAAATTGGGGGTGTTACACTCTAAAGAAGTCATCCACTCTCTCAAGTATCCAAGCAAACTTGGTATGCTCATCTAAATGGATATGTCCAAAGCTTTCAACAAAATCAATTTGAATTACATAAGGAATATGCTGGCAGCCTTTGGGTTCAGCAAAGACATCATAAATTGGATCATGGCTTTAGTCTTGGGGGCTTTCTTCTCCATCCTCCTCAATGGCTCCCCTTCAGCCATCATCAACCCCTCTCGGGGCATCAGACAAGGGGACCCTCTTTCGCCCTTCCTCTTTGTTATCATGGCAGAAGGCCTTGGCCACTCCTTATCTACTGCATCCTCTGATGGCCGTGTCAGTGGCCTTAATCTCTACCCCCTAACCCCCGATCACTCACCAACAATTTGTGGATGATACGCTCCTCATGGGCACTCCCTTTGTCAAAGAAGCCCTTGCCTTCAGGGCCATTCTAGATGATTTTTCTCAGGCCTCGGGTTCCTCTGTTAACAACGCCAAGTCTAAACTCTTCTTCCTAAACACTTCCAATGCCATTCAAATTAACATCACCCGTATTCTTGGCTTCCAACTCAGCTACTTCCCCTCGAAATATTTAGGTGTTCCACTAACTGATAAACCCCTAGCTAGAGGCAACTGGGAATCCCTAGTCTCTAAGCTTCCAAAAAAAAATTCCAATTGGACCTTCTGCTCCCTTATCTTCCCAAGCAAACTTGTCCTAGTGCGTTCTGTTCTTCAAGCCATGCCTCAGTACCAATACTCCCATTGCGGCCCCTAGATCTATCTCTAACCAAATTAGAGAAATACAAAGAGATTTCCTTTGGAAGAGCAAGGCGAATAATGGAAAATGGGCCCTTGTTGCCTGGAGTAAACTCTGCAAGCCCAAAAAAGGTGGTGGTCTCAGTCTCAAGGATCTGGATCTCCTTGGTAAAGTCTTGGGAGAGAAAAATTGGTGGCATTGGATTACCAATCCTACCACATCCTAGGCTAAGCTATGGAAAGCCAAGTATGCTCCAACGCATCATCCTGACTCCTTGCGCGAATTTATTTCCATAGCCAAGCTCCTGGACCCCTCCTCCCCCCCTACCAGGGAGGAATGCCTCATTCTTTCCCTTCTCAATCTCTCTCCCCTCTTCCAACTCCCTCATCCCTCTACTTCCCTGGCCTCCCTGCCCAGGGTGTTTTGGAACCCTCGATCCCAACCTTATTAAACTCAACATGACGGAGCTTCAAAGGATAATCCTAGTCAGGTTTGGAGGGTCTTCATAGCCACAAGGCAGAGGATTCTATCTGGATCTTGCTGGGACATATTCTACCAACAATGCCCTTGAACTCCGGGGCTACGGCTCCCGGGTTCAGCGGCCATATCACAATTTTTGGCCCTCTGGTAGAAGGAGATTACTGTGCTCTAGGAGTTGAGGTGATGAGGATTCAGTGTGGCAAAGTGATCGTGTTGGCGCATCAAAGAAAAATACTACAAAATATCAAGCACAATATTGACAATGCTAGAGGCATGTCTTCTGAATAGGGGAAAGGCCAATAAGTTGGCGGGCTTCTGACACCGGTGTTAGAGATTCCAACAAACTCACCTCAACTGACTGGGATTCCATAATGGTGCCAACTGTCAAAACATAATGTCTCTGCATTAGTGTTCTAGATTTGCAGCAGGTCGATCCGGCCTCTTCCTCGATCCCCCCTCCCAATCAATTCTCTAATCATGAACCACCACTAGCCTTCCTTCCCACGATTGATCCCTCTGGGAGCTCTTCGATTACCTGCTCTCAAATGTATGCACCCACTCCAAGCATTAATTCCTTGCATGATTCGAACAGCCCATCGAGCATGCCTCCCAGTGGCTTACCCAGGCATTCACACCCCTCGCCCACGTATTTCATCTCCCTCCTCCTTATTCATACCTCACTCCTATCTATTTGACATGTGCACCCTGCATCCACTCGGCCACCCCTGAAGCTGTCTCAAAGTGACTGCCCCCCTCATCTCTGCACTCCACCCTCCACTCTTCATCCTCGCCCCACCTCCATATCCCCACGCCGCTCTCACCCTGCCCGCCGTGGCCGTCGAGCTTTCTGGGCTAACTCTTCTCGCCCTCCTGTTACTCAGGCTGAGACCACGGCCAGAAATTCAACCAGCACTTATGTGGACAATACCAACCTTGTCATGCAAATGCGTATAGCCGACATGGAAACCACCGCCCACATCTGTCACAGAGAAACGCCTTCGAAGGCGGTCGACTCTTCACTCAGTTGGATCGTGGATCCTGGGCTAACCAGGCCAAGGGAGAACTTGTACAGCAATACCATTGACCTGCATTGGCATACCAAGACACTTCTTGCCATCGCCCTTCAGGAGCAGAACGACAGGAACAAAGAGTTTGAGCGGAAAATTGATTCCCTGACAGATAAATTTGTCGCGTACGTGAAGGAAGTGCACCACATGCACTTCACTGACAGTAGCTCCCCTCACTACGCCATTTTCAAAAGAAGCTCTACGGCACGCCTCCATTAGAGCCCCAAGGTCGAAGAAGATGCTCAATGCCCCTCCAAGCCCGACTGCCAAGAAGCTGGTCCCTCCACTCATTGCCGCTAGATCTTCTACTCGGATGAAGGGACACCGGACCGACCTATCAGTCTTGACGAAGATGATGTGCAACAATCCCCCGCCCTCTAGTTCTTTTGTTTCAGGTTTGGCCTCTTTTTGTTTCTCTATTTTTCTCCATGTGTTCGAGGCCCAATGGCCTTTTTTCCAGAGCAACAATGTATCCTTTTCCCCTCGTTTTGTTAGAAACACTCTCCCCTCTGTGCCTCTCCCTATATTCTCTTTCCCAGAGGGCAAGACTAATTTGTGTCAGTCGGCTATTCCTCAGCTTCTTCTAGACTATGAGAATATTCGCCTCTCGAGGCCATGACGTAACCTATGTTTCTACTATGAATGTGAATAGACCCACTTAATTTACAAAAATAAAGAAACAATTCCTACTAATAATATGTTGAGCTCTTAGTGGGTATTGTTGTAATGGCTTAATCCTTTTGTGGATAGATTTAAGCTTCTACAAAATCTAGCTTACCAAGGTACCATCCTGTGAATGAGAAGTAATAGTGGATTTCCACTACATATATATTTCATGGAAAAAAAATATTCATGGGAAAAAATATTTATTGAAAATATAGAAATTTTTAAAAATATATTTATAGAAACATTGTGTATCTCAAAAGAATGTGTTCAAGTCTAACAACTATCAATTACTACAAGATGAGAGTTTCTAGTTAGTGATACTATGTGTATTGTAAGATTTTAATCATTGTGAACATTTTTCTCGAAATGCAGGGTAGAATAAAAAATTTTAAGCTTCCTTGGCCATATAAGTGTTAGCTTCACACCTGCAATGAATACTTTGACTCCAAGTATTTCAGCGTCGATGAACAAGCATTGAATTGTTTTCAAAACTTCGGGAGCATGTTTATAAAAAAAAAGCATGAATAATTCTAGTTTTATTATTTTGAACATTTTATTATATTGTTCTGTTTAAAGCAGGACTCACAAAAGTAAGGAAATTTTCAGTGGCAATCCATCTCCTGATTACTGAGGTCCAGCAGATATACGTTAAATGAGAGTTGAGAAGGAAGGTTTTGTTTAGGGTTTAGATTTTTTCATATATGATAGTCATTTTTTCAAACCCCGTGGACTCACATTTCAATAGAACATACTTTACGACCCCCAAAGCCTATTCAAATTGAGCAATACATACACAAAGAGGCGGCCATTAATGGGGTATGTTGAATTGCTCGGTGTCATTACGACAAGTATATAAGCATTTAATAGTGACAAAGCAAATGGCATATAAATCGTTAAGAGTTTCTTAAATCTTACCTTATGTTTGGGGTATTTTGAGGAGCTTCGATTCAGTTTTACGCTCTTCCACAGTAACTCACATTCTGCTACTCTTCATATTGTAATTGTCACACCTCCAATTTAAGGGCAAATTTTTTATTTTTATTTTTCTATTTCCAACATCCAATATACAACTTACTATGCCACTCTTAATGTCCACACCTACTTAGGGACCAATATATATTATCCATATGTATAGCTATAAAACACATAGGCATATTAAACACATTCGTAGACTATACACAATCCTTATGTGTATATCCTTGAGTAAAACAAAATTTACATTTGAATACCCCTATGCACCACCTATGTTTACATCCAATAGCCCATATATATAAGACATATATATATATATGTTTATATATATATATATATACAATAGCCCATATATATATATTTATCCAATAGCCCATATATATATATATACTTCTAGCACTAAACTAAAAATCTATTTACTACTTAAATTATTCTTCTATCCAAAGTCTATACCCAAGACTTGGATACAATTGTTTTACCATAAGCACTAGTATATTAAATTTTGTGACACAATAATCATATGAGACGATATATTGCATATACATATCTTACCAATTCGTGAACCCCTAGAGTTCTATTCTTATAATACGTTGTATATTTTACATAATAGTTATGTAGGATACATCCTACGTATATTGTTTTCAATTATTACCTCTTACCATAATTGAATCGATCATACAATAGTTATATGATAATAATTCCCTTTAAGGGTTTCATTATTCACTATTTTTGCGCTACTAATTTATATCAACTCTGATATATCATTGGTCACTAAATCCGTGAACCGATTCCATCACTATTTACTCAATTATGGTTTCGGTCAACCTTAGTCTTTATGCTATTCCAGACATTGCCAGCGTATTGAAGTTTTCTTGTTTGGATTTGTGTAGATGACGGTCCACACAGATGTAAGGGTACGACCAGCAATTGCCATACGCTTCCGATTGTCAGGCTTCGAACTTATGACCGTGACGACTCACTTCACCGCTCGCACAACAGCTAATGTCTTGGAGCGTTTTTAATCAACAGCTGGAGAGGGAAGGAAAAAGGGTCTTCTCTATGAGATTAATCTCATGCATGCGCCGGCAGCCCGCTCCGCAGGTACTCTAATCATAATTTTAAATAATATTAAACTGTCAGAGAGTACCGAGGTTGCGGCTCAATGTGAATTTTGGAAATCCCCTTGTAGTTTTTCGTGAAATTCGAGGTCATTGGGTGTATCTGCGCAACCCGTGAACAGGAATTGTCTAGTACTTGTGCGATTTCATTTTAGGGTTTGGCTCACATTAAAATCTTCTCACTCACTACTATTTGTCTCATTCTTCTTCGTTGCGTCAGGCTTCTCGGAGGCAAGGGTTTCGGAACATGCATAGCCGACTCGTATTTTTACTGCCCACAACTGGTAACACCTCTCACCTGACGATTCTTCTTCAGCATTTAACTGTTTATAGATTTCCTTCTACGTTGTCTGTATTCTTCATCTCTTTTCGGCCAAGACGTTCTCATCATTTTATCCTTGGGCACGGTATACTATTTGCGTGAGAGCCTTTGCCCTAACACCCGCCTTATTAATATTTTTACTTGCCCTTTTTCCTTCTAATACATTTCAGATGTTGTTTTGCGCTCTGTTTCTATTTGTTCTATTCTATATACCTATTCTCGGTAGTTAACCATATATTTTGCTAACCCGACCTTCCGGCGGATGATGTGCGAGTTTCCTATCGATAATATCCAGTAGCGACTTGGACGCGCCGCGTTTTCCCTTTGTGGTTCGGCCTTTGCTTTTGCAGGAACGAACTTAGGGTTTCTATTATGTCAAGGCCGTGCCCAGATATTTTGCTCTTCTAATATTCCTCAGCAGCTCGGTTCGGCGTCACCGAGGAAACTCCGGTTTAATAGCTTGTCGTCTGTCATAGGTTTTTCTATTCCTATTGTGCTTTTATTCTTTATCCAGTCATCTCGGTTGAACCTATCTACCAGGTAATTTTATGCGGGGGAGTAGTTACCCTTTTCCCATGCAACCACCACCCTCTTCAAACCTTATGTGGAGATGCGGTGATTATAATTGAGAAGAGTGATGGTTCAACATTCTTACTTCACGCGTGTAATACTAGACTCTTCTGTTTGAACTTTTAAATGTTCCACGATTTATTTTCCTGATAGGGTTAAACCATCGTTTACCAATTATGGACGGTAGCGAGAAAGCTTGATATGCTCTGATGGTATAAAATTCCTACCTACGTGTAATGTTTTGAGATCATTTAGACCACGAGGGCTATGGCGTGTTTACTTTACGGAGATTCTTGCCGCGTTATACCTCTGGGTAATAACATTATTTCCTCATTTTTACGTGAACTTCCCCTTTTGTTTTTGATACTGACAGTCGAAGAATTCGTGGAAGTTTAGTATTTATGTTTCGGCTATTTTGTTTGTTTTTTTTTTCCTTCCCAAAAGTATATAATCGAATGATTTTCCCATGAGGAGCTTCGATCCTATTTTGCACAAGCCTCTATTTCTGGCCTTCTGTGCGCTGACCGGAGTCTAATGATGGTGTTATTACCAGTTATCATATGCATTGCAATTTCTAACATAGATTGCCAAGCCGTTAATATCTCTATGAATATAATACACGCGGGTAGTGGGCCATGATGACTTCAAGTAGATAGATTTATTGTATGGCTATAGTAAGTAAGAGCAATGAATATTGTTCATGTCATGGATTTAATTTAACCCTTAGTTTATTTGCACAGTTATCTTATTTCATAGCCGTATTATTGACGTTCATTACTTCTCGCAACTCGTTATTTTTGTATGCTATTTCACTAACTCTAAGCTATAAGTGTATGTTTGATTACCCGATAGAGTATTCAGAGTACATTTATGAAGTGCATAATAATTATGAGCATAGGTTTTATTGTTTTATATAATTCTAATATGTGTATAAATTATTTTCATTAGATGTAAAAAGACCTTGCTAAAGGATACATAAGCTCACCAAAATATTTGGTCGCAGGGTGGGCTATCAATGAGCCGCCTTAATTACTTCAATGCTCTTACGCTCTATTTACAGTGCGCCTATATGCATGCACTGTCATTAATTTAGGTTCCCCGGTTCTTTTAATCGATTTATTTAGGATGTATACCTAGATGTCCTCGACATTGTTTAAACATTGGCACTTATTTAATTTGTTTTTTTTTCTATATACATGTATTGGAAACTAAGGTCGAACGAGCTATTGATTAGCTCTCGGCGCTTTCATTATTATTTATTGTTATTTTATTTTTAGGCCAATACATGTATCATGTCCCTAAGTTGGGATTGTGCCTTTACTTTATTTTAATTATCTTGCTTCGATCTTTATTTCAGAGGTTAAAGTAGAGGTAGGGATAAGATGTGCATTCAAGATGTTTTAAGAACTATTACGCTCTTATATTCTGTTTTGTTATACCTATATAGATATTAGATAGTGCTTGAATAGAGGTCCTTAACTATAAATGAAATCTTTGGGTATGGTAACTGATTGAAGGACTAGAGGTAGACTTAGAAGTGAAATCTACACACTTATGAACATTATAAAAATTCTATAGAGTAAAGTTACTGATTCTCTAGCATAAGTTCGAATGTCATAATTCATTGTATTTACTTTCAGCTGTTTGTATTTATACCATGTAACTTTAGTACTGCTATAATGTTTCTCTAGCATACACATAAGCATATAATATCACATTTGTTGCTACAGGGAGCAAAACAACAATTAATCATCTGTAGAGGTTAAGAAACTTCAGATTTAAACCGACCCTGGTTTAGAGATTCTAGAGTTTCTACTCTATGGATTTTCTGGTCTACAACTAAAAAGAATCTGGAGGGTGATTACCCTAGGATGGACACTGTTAAATGTAGTACTAACATCAATCACACCATTTAATTAAGTTTTCTATATGTAGCCAATTCATACCAGTAGAAAATAGAATAACAAAAATTTCTGAACATACCACAATCTGCAAATGACCAACCTCCCAACCTTAGAGTCCTCTTTGTCTCCCAGGACTCACCACCGAGCTGAGATCACCTCCTAGCACAGATCAACCTCTGATCTGCCTAGGAGGAGTTTATTTAAGCTCATATTTCCCCAAAGCATGTTTCTAATTCTGCGTCCGGAGATAAGCGAGGATGCTTTCTTTCTGTTTAGCCTAGGCTTCCCATCTTGGGATTCTTTAAAAAAGTACTTTAGCATTTTCTGTCTCAATGTCAAGAGCTTTCTTGTGACTCCCAACTACTCCTCTTCATTGGGGAAATTTAGATTCCTCCTCAATCTAAATTAATTTCTTTCAAGGATTTTTGAAAGATTTTGGGGATTTGTTGCCTTATCCATCCTCATGGATTTGATGCGTAAATACACATGATCCCCCACTTTGAATTCTCGGTGCACTCTCTTCTTATCAGCATAGCTTTTCTGGCGATCTTGTGCTGTCTTGATATTTCTTTGTATTTGCTTGACAATTTTTTCCATCTCTTGTAGTGCATCTGGTCCCAATACCAGTTTATCCTCTGGTCGACTCCAACTCAAGGGTGTGCGGCACTTTCTCCCATAAAGTGCCTCAAACGGACTCATCCTAATAGAGGATTGGTAGCTATTATTATAGGCAAACTCAGCTAAATGCAGATACTCTTCCCATTTTGATGGCCTATCCATCACGTACATTCTCAACATATCCTCTAAAATTTGATTTGTTCTTTATGTTTGCCCATCAGTTTGAGGGTGATAGGCAGTACTAAAATTCAGCTTAGTACCCATCCCTCCAAACAATCCTTTCCAAAATGCTGCTGTAAACTTAGCATCTCGATCTGAGACAATTACTTTGGGCACCCCACGAAGCCTTACTATCTCCTTCAGGAAAACATTTGCTACTTGAGTTGTTCCAAAGGTAGACTTGACTGGTATAAAATGAGCAGCTTTTGTGAGAGTGTCTACTACTACCATTACAGAATCATGTTGATATTTGGTCTTGGGTAATCCTGTTATAAAATCTAGGGAAACTGTGTCCCATTTTCATTCTGCAATTGGAAAAGGATTTAAAAGCCTGTTTGGTGTTGATGCTCAGCTTTGACTAGCGACATTCCATACATCTACTTAAATACTTTCTGCCACATGTTTTTTCATTCCTGGCGAACAACTTCTTCTTAAGTTTGTGAACATCTTCTGGTATCCTGGATGTCCTGCATAAGGTTGCTTGTGATATTCATCTAGAATTTCTCTTTTCAATGACTCTATACTTGGAATATACAACCTTTTTTTGTAATAGAGAAGCCCTTTTTGGTTTTTAGTGAAATCAGTTTTATCCTTTTTCTGTAGTTGCACCAAGAGTGCTTCATAGTTGGGATCTTGATTTGTTGCTTTTACCACCAATTCCTCTATCTCCATCTGGGCACTACTCCCAATGCTGTTTAAACGTTTACAAGCATTTCTACTTAAGGCATCCGCAACTTTATTTTCTTTCCCCTTGATATGTTTTATATCCATATCAAATTCACTTAGAAAAGACAGCCACCTGGCTTGTCTTGCATTCAGGTCAGTTTGGGAAAAAAAATATTTGAGGCTGATATGATCAGTCATCAAGGTGAACTTCTTCCCAGTGAGATAGTGCCTCCACATTTTTAAAGCATGAATATGACTGCAAATTCCAAACATTCAACACTATAATTCTGTTCATGTATTTTCAGTTTTCGAGATTCATAGGCAATAACTGAGTTTTCCTGCAACAGGACTCCTCCCAACCCCTCTCTGCAAGCATCAGTACACACCACAAATTCCTTATCAAGATCTGCAATCTTCAGTATAGGTGCTGATGTAAGTTTTTGTTTCAATTGCTCGAAACTGACTTGACATTTTTCAGTCCATACGAACTTAACACCCTTTCTCTGCAATGACGTGATGGGATGTGCTATAGCGGAAAATCTCTCCACAAATCTGCAATAATAGCCTGCCATCCCCATGAATGACCTTATGGCTGAAACATCAGTTGGGACTGGCCATTCTTTAATGACATCTTCAGGAATAACTTCAAACCTTTTCGGGGGAAATTATATGACCCAAATATTGAATTTTATCTTTATAAAATTCACATTCTGAACTTGGCATATAGTTGATTTTCCTTCAGAGTTTGCAATACTATCCTCAAGTGTTCTTTATGTTCCTCCTCACTTTTTGAGTAGACTAAAATATCATCTATGAACACAAGAACAAATTTATCCAAGTATTTATTTAACACACTGTTCATCAGGCACATAAATGTGGCGGGGGCATTTGTCAAACCAAAAGGTAGGACTACAAATTCGTAGTGACCATACCTGGTTCGAAAAGCTGTTTTGCTGATGTCTTCTTCCTTGATTCTGAAATTTGGTGATACCCGGTCCTTAGGTCTATCGTGGAAGCATGGAAACCCTACGCCAGTCAAAGATCATCAATTCTAGGAAGTGGATATCTATTCTTAATGGTCAATTTGTTCAGTTGACGATAGTCAATGCACATCCTAAAAGTTCCATCTTTCTTTTTCACAAATAAAACAGGTGCTCCCCATGGGGACACACTTGGTATAATGTAACCCTTATCCAATAACTCTTGCAACTGCATCTTCAGCTCCATCAGTTCTGGCGGACTCATCTGATAAGGGGCTCGGGAAACAGGTGTAGCTCCCGGCACCAGATCTATAGAAAAGTCAATCTCTCTTTTGGGCGGAAGATGAGGGATTTCCTTGGGAAAGACTTCTTTAAACTCTCTGATGACTGGTATAGCATCTAGTAACTCTTCCTCAGTTTTCTGTTCTATTTCTTCTACATGCACAGCATAGAATTGATATCCTTTTCTAGCTGTTCTTTTCAATTGTAAGGCTGATATTTGTCTTACTACAATGGGTTTTGGTTTCCCGTTTAGTGTAAAAGGTTTCCCTTCCTCATCTACACAATGCAAGGTTTTATCCTAGCAGTTCATCAGAGCTTTTTTATTTTCCAGCCAATCCATTCCTATCAGTAGATCATAGGATCCTAAACGCAATATGTTCAGATTTACTTCTGTTGGGAACCCATTTAATTGTATTTCCGTTTTGGGCAACTTATGTGTGACTTTTCTCTTAGTTCCAGTGGCCAGCTGTACCAACCAGGACTGCTGATATTTTTCAGGTTTAATTTTACATTTTTCTACAAAGAAGCGCCCACAAAACATCACAAGAAACAACACAAAGATTACGAGAGCACCCCCACAAAACATCACCGCTTCACCTGAGAGACAGAGAGCAAAAGAGCGCAAAGAGTTGAGAGGGCGCATTGCAGTGCAAGAAGAAGAGGGATTGATGAACTAAATAAAAGAAGGATTAGCTTTTGCAAATGGTAATTAGCTTTTGTCAACGGTCCAATTCTATCTAACATTTAATCGGTGACCGATAAAAGATCATTCCCACCGTCGGTGTAGGTTCGAAATCTCTCGGACGTTGGATCCACCGACCCATAAAAGATCATTCCCATCGTTAAGAAAAGCTATCTCACACAATTCAAATTTATATCTTCGACAACACTCGCGCCCTCCGCTGAATCACATTGATTATTTGTTACAATCCGAACAAAATCAATTATATTCAAATGGTCCTCGAGATTCAAAATTTTCTGAACTTCAATTTCTTTTTTCTACCTGAGGTTACGAGGTCGAACCGTAAGACGTTATTCCAACGAGAGATGTTAGGTATAGATCGTGATCAAAAAACACCCATACGCTGGACGCTCCAGTTTAATATCAAAAGTGTGAAAGTTCATTTAGTCATGTTTCGTTTCGTTGCCTTTTAAAAATTAGAGTAAGTTTGGATTTTGGATTTTGTTTTGAATTTACAATAAGGAAGCATTTTTAACATGTTTTTTAATATAATCTCAAGTTTCATTTGAATTTTTAGATTATATATACAGAGATTTGTTTTGTTTTAAATGAGAGAGTTTGAAATTTTGCTTTACATTTATTAAAATGATTTTTAATATAATTTTAAATTTCAGTTTTATTAATTGAATTTTTAAATTATGAATGGTAAGTATAATAATATTTTAATTTATAATTTTGGTAGAGATTAAAGTAATTGAGCAATAGAAAGAGAAAACACACAATAAAGCACTTATGGGGTGTAAAGAAAACTCATGTAACTTTTACTATTTTTCTTTTTATTGTTCATCAATCACATGAATAGCATGACTGAATGCTTAACAACATCCGCAATATGTAATTTTGTTTCTTATTTTCTAATTCAATAAAATTATGATTTTTTCCTCCAAAAATAAAATAAAATAATTATTATTTATAGATAATTTTATTTTGAAATAATTCATTTTTATTAATGATGGGTAGAAAAATGTTAATGGGTTGAAGTATGAAATTTAAATATGCATGTCTTCTCTCAAATTGAATTTATGATGTACCATTAATCATTAGTCCCACTCAAAATATATATGTACTTATGTTTTCTTAGAATATAATAATTTAAATAATTTATAAAATGTTACAAGTTATAATTAGTGTAAATTTATTCTACTTTTATGTATATTAAGTAATAAGAAAAATTTAGAAGGTTAAAATGTAATTTTTCTTGGTGTTTAAAATATTTTAAGTTAAGATCATGTTCACACAACAATTTGACTACTAAGTTTTCATAGGTGTACATACTTTACCATTCTAGATTTGAAGAATCACCTTTTAAAAGGAAACACATGTTTTTAACCATTAAGTCCACTCAATTAAGAACAAGATATAAAGATAAGGTTTTGGAAATGGATAATGAAAGTAATAGCAATAGTAGTTATGTATGGAGGGGAAGATTAATGGTGACAACAATTGCATTAGCATTAATGTCATGAGCAACAATGATGTTTGATTTTTTATTGTGACTTGAATATATGCATTTGATTACTCATTCAAACCATTAAATTTCTAAAAAATGGCAACCCTTAATCCATCACTCATCATTTTATCAAGTGGATATCATGACCTTAACAAGGAGGGTGCCCCCTTCTACCAAATATATTTTTTGACTGTGCATTGGAAAAGCAGATTTTATTTTTGCCCATTTGTTATGCCCTATAGCTCATTGTCAAGATGATGGCGAGCAAGGTCAACACTATCAATTATGGAGAGTATGGGAGAATGGAGGTTTGTGCACATGAGGGTTTGAAGCTATTTGGAAACATCTTCATTAGAGATACGAAATGTGTGTGGATGAGCCATAGGGAATTTTTATGAGGTTGCTTGAGCGCTTCCTAGTCATTAGGACATTAATATTCCAAATGTCTTATCTGCCATTGAAAACTTACCAAAGAAATTATATAAATTTTAGTACCATTTGAAGGTATTCATAATAAGAAAATTTTCCTCTAAATCATTTAAAAAAACACCTACCTTTGTTTGCACTCATCTTAGCAAAACTTCTAACTAAGGTATTAGATAAAGAGATAAGTCTTAAATCTTTGTGTGGTTTATTATGTGCTTTATTGAAGGAAACTATCATATTACAAGTTAAATTATCTAATAATTTTATAAACAAAATATGAAAATATAAGTGATATCCATATTCTTTAATAACCATTAAACTTCTATTTTTCTTTCTAAATATGAAATATGTAAAAATTCAATGATTTTCTTAATCTTTATATAGTTTATTATGTGCTTTATTCAAGTAAATTGTATCATATAATAAATTAAATCAACTACTCATTCTATAAACAATATATGAAAATACAAATGAAATCCAAATTCTTTAACAACCATTTAACTTATATTTTCGAAATCTAAGATCCAACACAGAAAATTCAACAGAATCCTCAGTCTAAAAAATCAACGGGGCCTTATCTTAAGCACTCGTATTGAGATTGAAGTTGTGCTCAACCAGTATTTTAGGGCCATCCTTACAAAGAACAACCACGACAATGAGGAAGACATCACGAAAATCACAAGGAACATCCCTAATATCTTAACTAGAAAGCATAACCATATGCTGCTAAAAAAGATAACAATGGCTGAAGTGGAAGAAGCTGTCCATTCCATGCCCAATGAAAAAGCCCCGAGTCCGGATGGTTTGACCACAGATTTCTACAAAGCCTGTTGGCCTTTGATCAAAGACAAAGTTTATGACCTAATCGAAGAATCTCGTCTTAAAAGATCCATCCTTAAATCCTTCAATGCAACCTTTCTCACCCTCATCCCCAAATCTGATAAAGCAGGCTCCCTTGACCAGTTTCGACCCATCGCCCTCTACAACATTATCTATAGGATCATCTCTAAAGTCCTAGTCAACCGCATCAAAATTATGCTTCTGCTTCTCATCTCGCCCCACCAAACTGTTTACATTGAGGGTAGGCAAATCTTGGAGAACATCATCCTCTCTCAAGAATTCATCCACTCTCTCAAGGATCAAAGCAAACTTGGTATGCTCATCCAAATGGATATGTCCAAATATTTCAACAAAATCAATTGGAATTACATAAGGAATATGCTGGCAGCCTTTGGGTTTAGCAAAGACATCATAAATTGGATCATGGCTTTAGTCTCGGGGGCTTTCTTCTCCATCCTCCTCAATGGCTCCCCTTCAGCCATCATCAACCCCTCTCGCGGCATCAAACAAGGACACCCTCTTTCGCCCTTCCTCTTTTTTATCATGGCAGAAGGCCTTGGCCACTCCTTATCTGCTGCATCCTCTGATGGCCGTGTCAGTGGCCTTAATATCTACCCCCCTAACCCCCGATCACTCACCAAAAATTTGTGGATGATACGCTCCTCATGGGCACTCCCTTTGTCAAAGAAGCCCTTGCCTTCAGGGCCATTCTAGATGATTTTGCTCAGGCCTCGGGTTCCTCTGTTAACAACGCCAAGTCCAAACTCTTCTTCCTAAACACTTTCAATGCCATTCAAATTAACATCACCCGTATTCTTGGCTTCCAACTCAGCTACTTCCCCTCGAAATATTTAGGTGTTCCCCTAACTGATAAACCCCTAGCTAGAGGCAACTGGGAATCCCTAGTCTCTAAGCTTCAAAAAAAAATTTCCAAATGGACCTTCTGCTCCCTTAAATTCCCAAGCAAACTTGTCCTAGTGCGTTCTGTTCTTCAAGCCATGCCACAGTACCAATACTCCCATTGCGGCCCCCAGAACTATCTCTAACCAAATTAGAGCAATACAAAGAGATTTCCTTTGGAAGAGCAAGACGAATAATGGGAAATGGGCCCTTGTTGCCTGGAGTAAACTCTACAAGCCCAAAAAAGCTGGTGGTATCAGTCTCAAGGATCTGGATGTCCTTGGTAAAGTCTTGGGAGAGAAAACTTGGTGGCATTGGATTACCAATCCTACCACATCCTAGGCTAAGCTATGGAAAGCCAAGTATGCTCCAACGCATCATCCTGACTCCTTAATCAGACTCTCGAGCAATCTCAAAGGTTCACCGATCTGGAACCACGCTTGGGATAATAGAACTCTCATTCAAGACCACTATTTTTGGGAAGTGTGAAATGGGGAGAATGCATTGCTCTGGGACAATGCTTGGGAAAAACGCCCCAAGCTCAACACTGACATCTTCCTCCCCATCAGGTTGCAAATGTAGAGACTTAACAAAAAGGTTGTCAAAGACTTTTGGAAAATTCAGGACAACATGGATTGGTGAGTGTGGTTGGACCCCAATGAAATGGCTCAGAATAACCACCCCCAGTCTAGGGAAATTCTTACAGAGGAGCTTAACAAGAGACAGATTCAGAAGGATGCGGCGGAGCCGGATAAACTCAGATGGTGTTCCAACGCAGCAAGGCATTTCAATATCAAAGAGGCCTACTGTCTCCTCTTGGACCCCGACCCCATTCCTCTGGACAACAAATGGAAAAGACTCTGGAAACAGAATCACTGGCCTAAAATTCCTCTTTTCCTCTAGCTCTTCATGCCAAAAATTCTGACTTGGGAAAATCTCCAAAAAAAAATGCTTCGTAGGTCCGTCTATCTGCACTCTTTGCAACTCAAACCCCGAAATTGCCAATCACTTACTCAATGAGTATCAATTTGCCTCCATCATTTCGAATTGGCTTTCCTTTGTCTTCAAGGCCTCGGATCGTGATCCCTCCTCCATCCTCATCTCCCTTGACCTCTAGCACACCTCCTTCTCTTCCCAGCTCCTCATTAATTTGGCATGGAACCTTCTCCCAGGCATAATGTGTTGGGCTCTCTGGAAAGAAAGGAATTCTCGAATCTTCAAAAACTTGGCTAACAAGGAAGAACAGATTTTTCACCTCATCAAGAAAACCTTGTGCGAATTTATTTCCATAGCCAAACTCCTGGACCCCTCCTCCCCCCCTACCAGGGAGAAATGCATCATTCTTTCCCTTCTCAATCTCTCTCCCCTCTTCCAACTCCCTCATCCCTCTACTTCCATGGCCTCCCCGCCTGAGACTGTTTGGCACCCTCCTGATCCCAACATTATTAAACTCAACTATGATGGAGCTTCCAAGGATAATCCTAGCAATGCGGGTTTCGGAGGAGTCTTCCGCAACCACAAAGGCATGATTCTCTGGATCTACTATGGGAACATTTATTACACCACCAACAATGCCGCTGAACTCCAGGCTATGGCTCATGGATTTGACATTGCCATACATCACAATTTTTGGCCCCTCCTGGTAGAAGGAGATTCTACCGTCGCTACCCAAGATTGTCGGAAAATCCAACAGGGGTGCAGTGTTCAGCAAGTCTCCGATTGTTGGCGCATCAACAAAATCCTACAAAAGATCAAGCACAATATTGACAATGCCAGAGGCATATCCTCCTCGGTGGTTAGGAGAAAGGCCAATAAGTTGGCGGGCTTCCTGGCAAACACCGGTGTTAGAGATTCCAACAAACTCACCTCAAATGACTGGTATTCCATAATGGTGCCAACTGTCAAAACAGATTGTCTCCGCATTAGTGTTCTAGATTTGCAGCAGGTCGATCCGGCCTCTTCCTCGATCCCCCCTCCCAATCAATTCTCTAATCATGAACCCCCACTAGCCTTCCTTCCCACGATTGATCCCTCTGGCAGCTCTTCGATTACCTGCTCTCAAATGTATGTACCCACTCCAAGCATTAATTCATTGCATGATTCGAACAGCCCATCGGGCATGCCTCCCAGTGGCTTACCCAGGCATTCACACCCCTCGCCCACCTATTTCATCTCCCTCCTCCTTATTCATACCTCACTCCTATCTATTTGACTTGTGCACCCTGCATCCACTCGGCCTCCCCTGAAGCTGTCTCAAAGTGACTGCCCCCCTCATCTCTGCACCTCACCCTCCACTCTTCATCCTTGCCCCACCTCCATAGCCCCACGCCGCTCTCACCCTGCCCGCCATGGCCATCGAGCTTTCTGGGCTAACTCTTCTCGCCCTCCTGTTACTCAGGCTGAGACCACGGCCAGAAATTCGGCCAGCATTTATGTGGAAAATACTGACCTTGTCATGCAAAGGTGTATAGCCGACATGGAAACCACCGCCCACATCCGTCACAGAGAAATGCCTTCGGAGGCGGTCGACTCTTCACTCAGTTGGATCGTGGATCCTGGGCTAACCAGGCCAAGGGAGAACTTGTACAGAAAGACCATTGACCTGTATTGGCATACCAAGACGCTTCTTGCCATCGCCCTTCAGGAGTAGAAGGACAGCAACAAAGAGCTTGAGCGGAAAATTGATTCCTTGAAAGAGAAATTTGTCGCGTACGTGAAGGAAGTGCACCACATGCACTTCATTGACAGTAGCTCCCCTCACTACGCCATTTTGAAAAGAAGCTCTACGGCACACCTCCATCAGAGCCCCAAGGTCGAAGAAGATGCTCAGTGCCCCTCCAAGCCCGACTGCCAAGAAGATGGTCCCTCCACTCATCGCCGCTAGATCTTCTACTCGGATGAAGGGACACCGGACCAACCTATCAGTGTTGATGAAGCTGATGTGCAACAATCCCCCGCCCTCTAGTTCTTTTGTTTCTGGTTTGGCCTCTTTTTGTTTCTCTATTATTCTCCATGTGTTCGAGGCCCAATGGCATTTTTTCCAGAGCAACAATGTATCTTTTTCCCCTGGTTTTGTTAGAAACACTCTCCCCTCTGTGCCTCTCCCTATATTCTCTTTCCCAGAGGGCGAGACTAATTTGTGTCAGTTATCTATTCCTCAGCTTCTTCTAGACTATCAGAATATTCGCCTCTCGAGGCCATGACGTAATCTATGTTTCTACTATTAATATGAATAGACCCACTTAATTTACAAAAATAAAGAAACAATTCCGACTAATAATATGTTGAGATCTTAGTGGGTATTGTTGTAATGGCTTAATCCTTGTGTGGATAGATTTAAGCTTCTACAAAATCTAGTTTACCAAGGTACCATCCTGTGAATGAGAAGTACTAGTGGATTTCAACTGCATATATATTTCATGGAAAAAAAATATTCATGGGAAAAAATATTTATTGAAAATATAGAAATTTAAAAATATGTTTATATAAACATTGTGTATCTCAAAAGAATATGTTCAAGTCTAACAACTATCAATTACTCCAAGATGAGAGTTTCTAGTTAGTGATACTATGTGCATTGTAAGATTTTAATCATTGTGAACATTTTTCTCGAAATGCACGGTAGAATATCAAATTTTAAGCTTCCTTGGCCATATAAGTGTTAGCTTCACACCTGCAATGAATACTTTGACTCCAAGTATTTCAGCGTCGATGAAGAAGCATTGAATTGTTTTCAAAACTTCGGGAGTGTAACACCCCCAATTTGTGTGTTGAAATTTTAAAGTTAGACATTTGAACTTTAATTCCTAAGGGGGTGGACCCCAAAGAATGCATATGGTGTGACTGTATTTGCATATTTTATTTGAGGAAATAAATAAAATGATTGTGCATTTTGACCAAAAAGAGAATGTGAGATCACTTGCCAAAATCCATGAGGATGGATAAGGCAACAAATCCCCAAAAAAAATCTTTCAAAAATCCTTGAAAGAATTATTTAGATTTGAGGAGGACTCTAGATTTCCCCAATGAAGAGGAGTAGTTGGGAAGAGGAGGAATTGAGAAAAAAAAAAATTTGGAAAAGGCGAGAGAAGCTTAAGCGACTTTAAAGTATCCCAAGAAAATGGGAAGCCCTAGGCTAAACGGGAAGAAAGCATCTTGTATTACGGGTATGGCAATTAGAAACATGCTTTGGGAATTTTGAGCTTAAATAAAACATCCTACATGGATGGGGAGAGGTTGATCGGAGATAGGGAGGAATGCTGCAACCCGGGGGGGTGAATCTTGGGAGATAAAGAGGATTCTAAGGTTGGGAGGTTGGTCATTTGCAGACTGTGGTATGTTCTGAAATTTTTGTTATTCTATTTTCTGATGGTATGAATTGGCTACATATAGAAAAATTAATTAAATGGTGTGATTGATGTTAGTACTACATTTAACAAAATCCATCTTAAGGTAATCACCTTTCAGATTCTGCCTTGTTGTAGACCAGTAAATCAGTAGAGCAGAAAACCCAGAAGTTCTAAACCCAGGGTAGGTTTAAATCTGAGTTTACTTGATCTCTACATATGATGAACTTTTATGGAGTCCCTTGTAGAAAATAAAAATTGACATGCTATGCTTATGGGTATATTATTGAAACCTTATATTTGCACTGAACTATGCATGATCTGTAGCAGAAATTTTGAACAACTAGGCTGCATATAGGAGCTAAATAATATTCCTACCCTTGATAGAGTGCATAGAGGAGTACTCTACAAATTATAATAGTGCTAGTAAAAAAGTAATTCTACCCATAAGAGTAGTAGATTAGTTATCTGGGCAGAGATTGCAGGTGTAATTATATTTTGGTTCTTGAGCACCTGTAACATATACAAATACTTACCTTACAATTAATGTTCTTTGGACAAGTACTATTAACTACATATAATATACATCAAAGAAAAAGTAGAAAATTCGAATACGCATTATGGAACATGTAGTCATAGATTCTGGTTACAACTACAAAGCAAATCTTCATTCATAGAAAGGGTAGAGTAGCTTATGTGTTAATGTAATTCTTAGCCATTGAAAAGAAATGGTATGGCTACAAAAGAAAAAAATTTAACCATAATGAATATTGCTCCAAGGACTCTTGCATACATGCATAAGTAGTTAATAAACAAAATAAATACCGATACTTCGAGTATCTCAAGTTAGGGCCTATATGTCCTTTTAACTCGAATAATTATATGAACCTAATCTATACCATATATTCAAAAGAAGGGGCGAAGCCGAATTTAAAACAAGTGCATGCGCCTATGATATATATACATACTTTTAAACTATGTTAAATACCTTGAAACAAAATGCGAAATCATAAAACCCCACCTAGGGTACGATAACAATGTGAGTTGAGGAACAAATTTAACCAATACAAAATCGTGATTAGCGCTGAGAAGAAACCAGTCGTTCAATCAACCTTACGATTCACATATGCACATATGAAGGTGGTCAATGTCAAATCAGGGTTAAAACTGCAAGATTTTTTTTATGCAAATCATAAAATCTGTGAAATTGGTGTAGTACGAAATGATCAAACTAAGTGGCGATAAAACGCCGATAGGCCACAACAGAACCTATAAATAAACTCATACGTAAGAAAACCGAATACGCCACAACAAAACCTATAAATAAACTCATACGTAAGCTGAACCCGACAGGTAGCCACCTTCGGTTCGCGCAGTCGGGGTTTCACGAATCATTCGTCCACGAGAAGCTAATCTTGTTGGCTGAAACCCTACTGAGAGATGGACAGCGAAAGAAAAATAGGGAAAGTCATAACCATTCATATCTATTCAGAGAAAGATGAGCTGTAAGGAGTCTCCGCAAGGGATCACGGAATTAGATGCTTTGCGTTTGATTTTCTGACTTCGGAAGTTCAGAAGGAAACAGCCATATAAAAACAAAAAAACCCACTCTCGGCCGAGCCACGAAAAAAGGAACTACGGCATCCCCACCGTAAAGTGACACAGCAAATCGAAATTTGATTTGGCTACTGCGCAATTGAATGCAACTTAATGAAAATTTCTAAGCATGATGATCCGATAAACCTTTCAGCTTTGCATATCAAAAATCCACGCGCTGAGGGTATACTTTTCACCAGAAGAATAACAGAAAAAAAAAACCATGGAGATGTTGTTCAGCGAGGAGTATGTCTAAAATTATACCTTCGGCACCCTACCTCGCATGAAACGTTAATAGCATTGCAGGTAGATGGATCCAAGGCCACTGTGAAGTTTGATACCGACAAATCATCATCACAGAGCTATTCCACACAACCATACAGTCTAAATTCTAGAACGTGAAACCTGAAGCATAGCAGAAGAAAGCAAACGTAATAGCCATTCAGGGTTATTTCTGAAGAACCCGAATAAACTGCAACTAATGCATAAGGTAGAACTGGAGAGCGGCCACAAATGACCGGCTAGAGCTCTGTTAATGGACGACCGACTACTATACAAACCTACAATATCGGTGCGCCATCTATTGAGTAGATTTAGTAATGCATAGCGAAACAAACAATAAACAGGAGCAATAGGAAGCCAATGGGACGAGGCTACAGACGAAGGTAAAATGAGGAAAGAAGATCAGAGACTCCAAGTTAACGCGCTTCCGAAACCCTAATGTTGCTCTACCCGAGGACCTCAGTAGAAACCGAGGGTGAGTGCACGGAAGCGCTGAGTGTTCAATCCTATAACCGTCAGAACGTCGAATCATAGCTACCTGTTAATCATAGCTTGGTAAGAGACGGCTACACGCTAACGTGGCCAGTACTATAAAAATGTACTCACGAAGGGGAGCTCGACTCGTGATACCGTGTACACATACGCACCGGCTATTGTAATATGCGTAGTAATAACCGCGTCGAAAGCTTGAACAGTCTGCTGAACCATGCAACAGAAAATAATAAAAACCAAATCCGGGTTGTTCAATACCGTGTGGATAAATAAATTCAGGAGCGGAAAACCCTCAATCTCCCCGGGCGATCACGTTCCACGCGTCGATCGAATGGAGTTTGGAGTGCATCGAACGATGCCATGAGGGGATATCAGAACTCCACTTTTATCATCAGTTGCGCCGTCGGGTAGCAGAGAAAAAAAAAAAACGCGTGGTCATAGACGTAACGTGGTTGGTGAGGGTCGTACCCACGACCGCCATAAGAGCCCTCCCCTGTTTGTATACCTGCGCACATAGGGATAGGTTACAACCCGGCGAGAATACACACGCATACAAAACAATAATGAGTCAAATGTAAAATGGCACGAATTTATGCCATCCGTATGGGTATCAAGGCAATGATAGCGGTAAGTGTTTAAAATAACTATGGCGAATGTTATGATATATGTATATGCGAAGGTTGTTATATAACGATACAAGAGTTGCTCTAATATAAAAAGATTTCTTATATAGGTCAAGATGCGGTATACAAATATATATAGGTTTCGTTATATATAATTCTATGCAAGAATTGTTTATGTAAGAAGCTTGGGATTCCTATATATATTATATACACTATAACCTACACATATATATGTTTTCAAAAAAAAGGTAGAGCCAAAGAACATGGACATATATATAAAGAGTATAGGTGATGAATAAATGCATATAGGTATTACAATCATTAACCCCTTTTTATATGTGGGTACACTATTATAGATATGCATTTTGTAGATAAAGCATTATGGTCCCAATTTAAAAATGCATAATGAGCTATGAGAGGTTATGGCAGTGGAGGTATCTCCAGGTGAATTAAGGATATATATTGTACATATATTTATCTATACATGTAGGGTACATTACTGGTAAAGATAGTAGAAAATTAATATATGTACCCATGGAATACATTCTATTACAAATACACCGAATATCAATGTATTCTCAATATGTTAGAAGAAAAAAAAATGAGAGGAGAACAAAATGTATAAGGTTAGAATGCTGGAAATCACTTATTCACTAATGATGGGAATAGAGGACAAACCTCAGGGTATATAAGAGAAAAAAAAAAAAAAAAAATTTCTCTAAACGGGAGGTGTTACAAATGGTATCGGAGCACTAGTTACAATAAATTGGGCTGTCATTTATGCTCACTGCTTATTACATATTTTGTTTTTCTGAAGTGTATAAACTTTGCTAATCTGTGTTGTAAGTGTATACAGTTGAAATGGCTGAAGGTGGAGGGATTTATGTGGATCTGCATGATGAGTTTGCTACTCCAGATCCCAATGCCCCGATAATGGCCATGTTGCACAGGATGCAACGAGATTTGGCGGAACTGAGAAGCCAGAATGACATGCTGTCATCAGCTAGTAAGGAGCAGGAAAAGCTCATCAGGGAATTAACTTCCCGGAACAGCCAGGAAGGCGAAGGTTTCGGAAAGAGAAAGATGGATGAGTCTGATGATGATGGGGAACAGACGACGACATAAACGAAAAGAAAGTACGGGGAGGAGGTAGAGAAGGAGTAAAACCTCCCTCTATGAGTAGAGGAGAAAGAGGAGGATGCTGAAGCTTGGTTGCTGAACATGATCAAGTATTTCCAAGTATATGAATATGAGAGCAATCTGAAGGCCAGATTAGTTGTGTATCAGCTACAAGGAAAAGCCACACTGTGGTGGGAAGAGACGAAAATGGTGCATGCCATTGACGAAAAAATAGTTACCTGGGAAGACTTTCAGACTAAGTTCAAAATTCGTTATTTAAATGAACGTTATTATGATGATAAAGCTAAATAATTTCATGAATTGAGATTAGGACAACTCACTATTGATGAGTTTGTCACTAATTTTACTAATTTACTGAGGTATGTTCCTTACATTAGGGAAGAAAAAGCAAAGGTGCAAAGGTTTTTAAATTTTTTGCCTACTATCTACAAGGAGAAAATTGAGTTTGAAAACCCAAAGACCATGGATGAAGCTGTGAGAAAAGCGAGATTATGCTATCAGCAGTTTAAAGGTAAACCTGAACAAGGAAAGAGCTGGATGAACAAGGGAGAGTTCAAAGGAAAGAGACCAAAACCAACATATTTAAGGAATTTTGGTAGAGACCATCAAAGGAAAAAGTTCAACAAACCAAAAGAAAGTCAAACTGCCCAGTCCCAAGTGGCTTCAAAACTAGTAGAAGGGAACAATAAAAAAGAAGGGACAGTCAGAATGAAGGAACCTCTGAAATGTTGGGGCTGTGGAGAACCCCATATGATGAGGGACTGTCCCCATCGAAATATTCATATGATCAGCAGAGAGAGAGAGGCAACAATAGTCAATGACATAGCCAGAAACATACCAACTATCAGTGCAGCATTGGAAAATCGGCAAGCAGAACATCAAGCAACCATGGTGGAAATGGAGGGTAATATCTCTGACCTACCTGTTACTGTTTTGATTGATCCAGGTGCTTCTTTGAGTTACGTTAGTCTTGGAATTGTAGAAAAATGTAATATTAAACCTGAAAAATTTCAGCAAGCATGGTTGGTACAACTGGCCACTGGAACTAAGAGGAAAGTCACACATAAGTTGCCCAAAACAGCAATACAATTAAATGGGTTCCCAACAGAGGTAAATCTGAACATATTGCCATTAGGATCCTATGATCTGCTGATAGGAATGGATTGGCTAGAAAAGAAGAAAGCCCTGATGAACTGCTGGGATAAAACCTTGCATTGTGTAGATGAGGAAGGGAAATCTTTTACACTGAAAGGGAAACCAAAACCCATTGTAGTCAGACAAATATCAGCATTACAATTGAAAAGAACAGCTAGAAAAGGATACCAAGTCTATGCAGTGCATGTAGAAGAAATAGAACAGCAAACTGAGGAAGAGTTACTGGATGATATACCAGTCATCAGAGAGTTTAAGGAGGTTTTTCCCAAGGAAATTCCTCATCTTCCCCCTAAGAGAGAGATTGATTTTTCAATCAATCTGGTACCAGGAGCCACACCTGTTTCCTGAGCACCTTATCGAATGAGCCCTCCTGAACTAATGGAGCTGAAAATGCAATTACAGGAATTGTTAGATAAAGGTTATATAAGACCAAGTGTGTCTCCTTGGGGAGCCCCAGTTTTATTTGTGAAAAAGAAGGATGGAACTTTTAGGATGTGTATTGACTATCGTCAACTAAATAAATTGACCATTAAGAATAGATATCCACTTCCTAGAATTGATGATCTTTTTGATCAAGTGAGAGGAGCTTTAGTCTTCTCAAAGATAGACCTCAGGACTAGGTATCACCAGCTCAGAATTAAAGAAGAAGACATCAGCAAAACAGCATTTCGAACCAGGTATGGGCATTACGAATTTGTAGTCCTACCTTTTGGTTTGACGAATGCCCCTGCCACCTTTATGTGTCTGATGAACAGTGTGTTGAATAAGTATTTGGAAAAATTTGTTCTTGTGTTCATAGATGATATCTTAGTCTATTCTAAAAACGAAGAGGAACACAAGGAACATCTGAGAATAGTGTTGCAGACTTTAAAAGAAAACCAGCTATATGCCAAGTTCAGTAAATGTGAATTTTATAAAGATAAAATTCAATATTTAGGCCATATTATTTCTGAAAAAGGGCTTGCTGTTGACCCTGAAAAAGTAAAAGCTATTAAAGAATGGCCAGTTCCCACTGATGTCTCAGCAGTAAGATCGTTTATGGGAATGGCAGGCTATTATCGCAGATTTGTGGACAGATTTTCTGCTATAGCAAATCCCATAACCTCATTACAAAGGAAGGGTGTTAAGTTTGTGTGGACTGAAAAATGCCAAAACAGTTTCGAACAATTGAAACAGAAACTTATTTCAGCTCCTATATTAAAAATTGCTGATCCTGATAAAGAGTTTGTGGTGTGTACAGATGCGTGCAGAGAAGGGCTAGGAGGAGTCCTACTGCAAGAAAATTCAGTTATTGCCTATGAGTCTAGGAAATAAAAAACTCATGAACAGAATTATAGTGCATATGATTTGGAGTTTGCAGCTGTTATTCATGCTTTAAAAATGTGGAGGCACTATCTACTGGGGAAGAAGTTCACCTTGATGACTGATCATATCAGCCTCAAATATTTTTTCTCCCAAACTGACCTGAATGCAAGACAAGCCAGGTGGCTGTCTTTTCTAAGTGAATTTGATATGGATATAAAACATATCAAGGGGAAAGAAAATAAAGTTGCGGATGCCTTAAGTAGAAATGCTTGTCAACGTTTAAACAGCATGGGGAGTAGTGCCCAGATGGAGATAGAGGAATTGGTGGTAAAAGCAGCAAATCAAGATCCCAACTATGAAGCACTCTTGGTGCAACTACAGAAAAAGGATAAAACTGATTTCACTAAAAACCAAAAAGGGCTTCTCTATTACAAAAACAGGTTGTATATTCCAAGTATAGAGTCATTGAAAAGAAAAATTCTAGATGAATATCACAAGCAACCTTATGCAGGACATCCAGGATACCAGAAGATGTTAACCGCCTTGAAAAAGAAGCTGTTCTGGCCCGGAATGAAGAGAGATGTGGCAGAGTATCTGAGTAAGTGTATGGAATGTCAACTGGTCAAAGTTGAGCATCAACACCCAGTAGGGCTGTTAAATCCTTTGCCAATTGCAGAATGGAAATGGGACACAGTCTCCATGGATTTTATAACAGGATTACCCAAGACTAAATATCAACATGATTCAGTAATGGTGGTAGTAGACACTTTAACCAAGGCTGCTCACTTTATACCAGTAAAATCTACCTTTGGAACAGCTCAGGTAGCAAATGTTTTCCTAAAAGAGGTAGTAAGGCTTCATGGAGTTCCCAAGGTGATTGTCTCAGACCGGGATGCTAAGTTTACAGCAGCATTTTCGAAAGGATTGTTTGGAGGAATGGGTACTAAGCTGAATTTTAGTACTGCCTATCACCCTCAAACAGATGGGCAGACAGAAAGGACGAATCAAATCTTGGAGGATATGCTGTGAATGTATGTGATGGATAGGCCATCAAAGTGGGAAGAGTATCTGCACCTAGCTGAGTTTTCTTATAACAATAGCTACCAATCCTCTATTAAGATGAGTCCATTTGAGGCACTCTATGGGAGGAGGTGCCGTACTCCTTTGAGCTGGAGTCAACCAGAGGATAAACTGGTGTTGGGACCAGATGCACTACAAGAAATGGAATGAATTGTTAAACAAATACAGAGAAACATAAAGACAGCACAGGACCGACAGAAAAGCTATGCTGACAGAAAAAGGGTGCACCGAGAATTCAAAGTGGGGGATCATGTGTATTTGCGTATTAAACCCAAAAAGAGCACACTTTATGCAGGAAGTTGTGCAAAACTGGCTCCTAGATATTGTGGGCCTTTTGAGGTGTTAGAAAGGGTGGGACCAGTGGCTTACAAGCTGGCCTTACCACCTCATGTTAAAGTGCATAATGTATTTCATGTTTCATTATTAAAAAGATATGTGCATGATGCTTCTCACATAGTTGATTGGAATGCTGTACAGGTGGAACCAGAAGGGGAGTTTCTGCCAGAACCACTTCAAATATTGGAGCGGGAAGAAATTGAATTAAGAAACAGAACAGTGGTCAGAGTAAAGGTGCTGTGGAAGCACTTTACTGCTGAAGAAGCCACCTGGGAAAGGGAAGCTGAAATGATGGAGCAATATCCATTTTTGTTTAAATGAACTCTGGTAGTTGAATAAGAACACCGAGGACGGTGTTTATTTTTAGAGGGGGAATATGTAACACCCCCAATTTGTGTGTTGAAATTTTAAAGTTAGACATTTGAACTTTAATTCCTAAGGGGGTGGACCCCAAAGGATGCATATGGTGTGAATGTATTTGCATATTTTATTTGAGGAAATAAATAAAATGATTGTGCATTTTGACCAAAAAGAGAATGTGAGATCACTTGCCAAAATCCATGAGGATGGATAAGGAAACAAATCCCCAAGAAAATCTTTCAAAAATCCTTGAAAGAATTATTTAGATTTGAGGAGGAATCTAGATTTCCCCAATGAAGAGGAGTAGTTGGGAAGAGGTGAGAAAAAAAGCTGGAAAAGCTGAGGAAAGCTTAAAGCAGCTTTAAAGTATCCCAAAAAAGGGGAAGCCTAGGCTAAACAGGAAAGAAAGCATCCTGCTATTCTGGACGCAGAATTAGAAACATGCTTTGGGGAATTTTGAGCTTAAATAAGCTGCTCCTACACAGATCAGAGGTTGATCAGTGATAGGAGGTGATCTCTGCTCGGGGGTGAATCCTGGGAGATAAAGAGGATTCTAAGGTTGGGAGGTTGGTCATTTTGCAGATTTAGTGGTATGTTCTGAAATGCTTGTTACTCTGTCTTATTACAGTATGAATTGGCTAGATATAAAAAAAATTTTAATCTTATGAAAATGAGAAATTTTGGTACTACATTGAGCAAAATCCATCTTAAGGTAATCACCTGTCAGATTCTGCCTTGTTGTAGACCAGTAAATCAGTAGAGCAGAAAACCCAAAAGTTCTAAACCCAGGGTAGGTTTAAATCTGAGTTTACTTGATCTCTACATATGATGAACTTTTATGGAGTCCCTTGTAGAAACGAAAAATTGACATGCTATGCTTATGGGTATATTATTGAAACCTTATATTTGCACTGAACTATGCATGATCTGTAGCAGAAATTTTGAACAACTAGGCTGCATATAGGAGCTAAATAATATTCCTACCCTTGATAGAGTGCATAGATGAGTACTCTACCAGTTATAATAGTGCTAGTAAAAGAGTAATTCTACCCATATAAGTAGTAGATTAGTTATCTGGGCAGAGACTGCAGGTGTAATTATATTTTGCTTCTTGAGCACCTGTAACATATACAAATACTTACCTTATAATTAATGTTCTTTGGACAAGTACTATTAACTACATATAATATACATCAAAGAATAAGTAGAAAATTCGAATATGCATTATGGAACATGTAGTCATAGATTCTGGTTACAACTACAAAGCAAATCTTCATTCATAGAAATGTTAGAGTAGCTTATGTGTTAATGTAATTCTTAGCCATTGAAAAGAAATGGTATGGCTACAAAAGAAAAAATTTAACCATAATGAATATTGCTCCAAGGACTCTTGCATACATGCATAAGTAGTTAATAAACAAAATAAATATAGATACTTCGAGTATCTCAAGTTAGGGCCTATATGTCCTTTTAACTCGAATAATTATATGAGCCTAATCTATACCATATATTAAAAAGAAGGGGTGAAGCCGAATTAAAACAAGTGCATGCGCCTATGATATATATACATACTTTTATACTATGTTAAATACCTTGAAACCAAATGCGAAATCATAAAACCCCACCTAGGGTTACGATAACAATGTGAGTTGAGGAACAAATTTAACCAATACAAAATCGTGATTAGCGCCGAGAGGGAACCAGGCGTTCAATCAACCTTACGATTCACATATGCACATATGAAGGGGGTCAATGTCAAATCAGGGTTATAACTGCAAGATTTTTTTTAATGCAAATCATATAATCTGTGAAATTGGTGTAGTACGAAATGATCAAACTAAGTGGCGATAAAACGCCGATACGCCACAACAAAACCTATAAATAAACTCATACGTAAGCTGAACCAGACAGGTAGCCACCTTCGGTTCGCGCAGTCGGGGTTTCACGAATCATTCGTCCACGAGAAGCTAATCTTGTTGGCTGAAACCCTACTGAGAGATGGACAGCGAAAGAAAAATAGGGAAAGTCATAACCATTCATACCTATTCAGAGAAAGATGAGCTGTAAGGAGTCTCCGCAAGGGATCACGGAATTGAATGCTTTACGGTTTATTTCGGAAGTTCAGAAGGAAACAGCCATATCAAAAAAAAAAAAAAACCCACTCTCGGCCGAGCCACGATAAAAGGAACTACGGCATCCCCACCGTAAAGTGACACAGCAAATCGAAATTTGATTTGGCTACTGCGCAGTTGCATGCAACTTAATGAAACTTTCTAAGCATGATGATCCAATAAACCTTCCAGCTTTGCGTATCAAAAATCCACGCGCTGAGGGTATACTTTTCACCGGAAGAATAATAGAAAGAAAAACCGTGGAGATGTTGTTCAGCGAGGAGTATGTCCGAAATTATACCTTCGACACCCTACCTCGTATGAAGCGTTAATAGCATTGCAGGTAGATGGATCCAAGGCCACTGTGAAGTTTGATACCGACAAATCATCATCACCGAGCTATTCCACACAACCATACAGTCTAAATTCTAGAACGTGAAACCTGAAGCGTAGCAGAAGAAAGCAAACGTAATAGCCATTCAGGGTTATTTCTGAAGAACCCGAATAAACTGCAACTAATGCATAAGATAGAACTGGAGCGCGGCCACAAATGACCGTCTAGAGCTCTGTTAATGGACGACCGACTGCTATACAAACCTACAGTATCGATGCGCCATCTATTGAGTAGATTTAGTAATGCATAGCGAAACAAACAATAAAAAGGAGCAATAGGAAGCAAATGAGACTAGGCTACAGACGAAGGTAAAATGAGGAAAGAAGATCAGAGACTCCAAGTTAACGCGCTTCCGAAACCCTAATGTTTCTCTTCCCGAGGACCTCAGTAGAACCCGAGGGTGAGGGCACGGAAGCGCTGAGCATTCAAATCCTATAACCGTCAGAACGTCGAATCATAGCTACCTGTTAATCATAGCTTGGTAAAAGACGGCTACACTCCAACGTGGCCAGTACTATACAAATGTACTCACAGAGGGGAGTTCAAGTCGTGATACCGGGTACACCTGCGCACCGGCTATTGTAATGTGCATAGTAATAACCGCGTCGAAAGCTTGAACAGGCTGCCTAACCATGCAACAGAAAATAATAAAAACCAAATCCGGGTAGTTCAATACCGTGTGGATAAATAAATTCAGGAGCGGAAAAACCCTCAAACTCCCCGGGCGATCACGTTCCACGCGTTGATCAAATGGAGTTTGGAGTGCGTCGAACGATGCCATGATGGGATATCAGAACTCCACTGTTATCATCAGTTGTGCCGCCGGGTAGCAGAGAAAAAGAAAAACGCGTGGTCATAGACGTAACGTGGTTGGTGAGGGTCGTACCCACGACCACCATAAGGGCACTTCCCTGTTGGTATACCTGCGCACATAGGGATAGGTTACAACCCAGCGAAAATACACACGCATACAAAACAAAAATGAGTCAATTGATAACGTGAAATGTAAAATGGCACGAATTTATGCCATCCGTATGGGTATCAAGGCAATGGTAGAGGTAAGTGTTTTAAAATAACTATGGCGAATGTTATGATGTATATATATGCGACGGTTGTTATATAACGATACGAGAGTTGCTCTAATATAAAAAGATTTTTTGTATATGTCAAGATGCGGTATACAAATATATAGGTTGCGTTATGTATAATTCTATGCAAGAATTGTTATGTAAGAAGCCTGGGATTCCTATATATAAGTTATATACACTATAACCTACATATATATATGTTTCAAAAAAAAAAAAGGTAGAGCCAAAGAACATGGACATATATATAAAGAGTATAGGTGATGAATAAATGCATATAGGTATTACAATCATTAACCCCTTTTTATATGTGGGTACACTACTACTATAGATATGCATTTTGTAGAGAAAGCATTATGGTCCAAATTAAAAATGCATAATGAGCTATGAGAGGTTATGGCAGTGGAGGTATCTCCAGGTGAACTAAGGATATATATTGTACATATATTTACCTATACATGTAGGGTACATTACTGGTAAGGATAGTAGAAAATTTATATATGTACCCATGGAATACTTTCTATTACAAATACACCGAATATCAATGTATTCTCGATATGTTAGAAAAAAAATGAGAGGAGAACAAAATGTACAAAGTTAGAATGCTGGAAATCACTTATTCACTAATGATGGGAATAGAGGACAAACCTCAGGATATATATATATATATAAAAAAAAAAAAAAATTCTCTAAACGGGAGGTGTTACAAGAACCCTAAGAATAAATATTTTAAACTCAGGAGATTAAAAAACCCTAAGGATTAATATTTAAAACCCAAAAACCTAAGAAATTAATAAACCCTAAGAATTAATATTTTAAACTCAAGAGATTAATAAACCATAAGAATTAATATTTAAAATCCAACAACCTAAGAAATTAATAAACCTTGAGAATTAATATTTTAAACTCAAAAGATTAATAAACCCAAGAGATTATTAATAATACAAACCAAAAAAACTAAAAAATCGACGGGTTTAATATTATAAGCCAAAGGAACTGGTGAACCCCATTGATAAATATTAAAAACCTAAGGGATAAATAAGGTCAAGGGATCAATATTAAAAACAAAAGAGATTAATAAGTCGTAAGAATTAATATTTTAAACTCAAAAACCTAAGAAACTAAAAACCCATAAGAATCAATATTTTAAACTTAAGAGATTAATAAACCGAAGGGATTATTAACATTAGAAACCAAAATAACTAATAAACCCAAGGGTTTAATATCATAAGCCAAAGGAATCTATGAACCAAAGGGATAAATATTAAAAACCTAAAGGATCAACAAGGCCAAGGGATCAATATTAAAAATAGTAGAGATTAATAAACCCTAAGAATTAGTATTATAAACTCAAGAGATTAATAAACCAAAAAATTTATTAATGTTATAAACCAAAATATCTAGTAAACCCAAGGGTTTAATATTATAAACCAAAGGAATTGGTAAACCCAATGATAAATATTGAAAACCTAAGGGATGAATAAGGCCAATGGATCAATATTAAAATCACAAGAGATTAATAAACCCTAAGAATTAATATTTTAAACTCAAGAGATTAATAAACCTAAGGGATTATTAATGTTGTAAACCAAAATAACTAATAACCCCAAGTGTTTAATATTATAAACCAAATGAATTATTAAAATTATAAAGTTAAGGAACAAATAAACACAAGCGTCTAATATTATTATCCCAACAAATTAGTAAATCTATCGGAAAAATATTATAAACCTAAGGGATGAATATTAGTATTATAAACCAAGAAATTAATAAACCCTAAGAATTAATGTTTTAAACTCAAGAGATTAATATACCCTAAGAATTAATAGTTTCAACCCAAAAACCTAAGAATTTAATAAACCATAAGAATTAATATTTTAATGTGAAGAGATTAATAAACCTAAGGGATTATTAATAATATAAAACAAAAGAACTAATAAACCCAAGGGTTAAATATTATAAGCCAAAGGAATTGGTGAACCCGAGGGAAAAATATTAAAAACCTAAGGGATCAATAAGGCCAAGCGATCAATATTAAAAACATAAGTGATTAATAAACCCTAAGAATAAATATTTTAAATTCAAAAACCCAAGAAATTAATAAACTGTAAGAATCAATATTTTAAAATCAACACATTAATAAATCCAAGGGATTATTAATATTATAAACCTAAAGAACTAATAAACCCAAGGGTTCAATATTATAAACCAAAGGAATTGGTGACCCCAATGGGTAAATATTAAAAACCTAAGGGATCAATAAGGCCAAGGTATCAATATTAAAAACACAAGAGCTTAATAAACTTGAAGAAATAATATTTTAAACTCAAAAACATATGAAATTAATAAACCCTAAGAATTAATATTTGAAACTCAAGAGATTAATAAACCTAAGAGATTATTAATAATATAAACCAAAAGAAATAATAAACCCAAGGGTTTAATATTATAAGCCAAAAGAATTGGTGAACCCAAGAGAAATATATTAAAAACCTAAGAGATCAATAAGGCCAAGGGATTAATATTAAAAACACAAGAGATTAATAAGCCCTATGAAATAGTATTTTAAACTCAAAAATGTAAGAAATTTATAAACCCTAAGAATTAATATTTTAAACTCAATATATTAATAAACTGAAGGGATTATTAATATTTTAAACCAAAAGAATGAATAAACCCAAAGGTTTAATATTATAAACCAAAGGAATTGGTGAACCCAAGGGAAAAATATTAAAAACATAAGAGATCAACAAAGCTAATGGATCCATATTAAAAACAAAAAAGATTAGTAAATCCTAGGAATAAATATTTTAAATACAAATTAATGAGAAAGCCACATGATTAATAAAGAGATTAATAAAGCCTAGGAATTAAGTTTTTAAATAAAAAGGATTGATAAAGTCACATGATTGTTAATATTATAAACCGAGGGGAATAATATAAAGCTTAAGTGTTATATCTTATAAACCCAAAGCATATAAAATCCCTTAGATATATACTATAAACACTGAAATAAACATGGTTGACCATGCTTGATTTAAGTTGAGACAATTGTTGTCACAATGTGACATTGGACCAAGTATGACCATGGTTGGCCATTGTTGATTTTTATATTGAGACAATATTTGTCACAATGTGAAATGCAATCATGAAAAACATTGATCTACTATGGCTAATGATGATTAACGATGGTTTCCCATGGTTGATTTTCATATTGAGAATTTTTTTCATAATGTGACATTGGAACATGCATTAATATTAAATTGTAGGACTAATATTTAACCCCTAATATTTGGATTTAATAAACTGAAGGGACTAATATTAAGAACCCAAAGAATTGGAAAACTTAAGGGATCAATGTTATAAACCCAATGGATCAATAAATACAAGGAAATATTATAAGCATAAAACATCAATAAAGAAATGTCATTATTAATATTATAAACAAAAAACATCAATAAACCAAAGGGATTATTAATATTATAAACCCAACATATTTATATTATAAATAAAAATTATTAATAAACTCGGTTGGTTAATAAAATAGAAGGATCAACAAAATTAATAAAAAATATAAAAAACCAAAGAAATAATTGACACTAAGAATTAATATTTTAAACTCAAGAGATTATTAAACCCAATGGATTATTAATATTATAAACCTAAAGAACGGATAAACCCAAGGGTTTGATATTATAAACCAAAAGAATTGGTGAACACAAGGGATAAATATTAATAACCTAAGGGATCAATGAGGGCAAGGGGTAAATATTAAAAACACAAGAGCTTAATAAAGCCTATGACTTAACATTTTAAACACAAAGGATTGATAAAGTCACAAGATTATTAATATTATAAACCCCAAGTGATCAAACAACCTTGCTGATTGTTAATAATATAAACCAAATGAATTAATAAACTAAAGTAATACCCAATTCCACCATTAGTGCAACCAAAGAAACAACATTGAAATTAACATATATATTTTTTTGTCTTTACATAAAAAAATCCCTCTAAAAAATGGACTTGAAACTCTCCATCAAAAGTCATCTATCAAATATCCTCTTCTATAACACAACCATACCGTGACAAAAGGAACACCAATTCAAATCCACGGGATAATGATCATGATACATAATGCTTTCCAACCAATCCCTTCTTGTTTTCCTCCCATCCTCCCTCATATGCATATGCAGCAAGTATTTTACATTCATTTTCATTTCATCTACCACACAAAGATGCTCATGAATAAAAGCAAGATGGAAGCCATGTTTTCTATCGAACTTGTTCTAAAGATACGAAAGAAAACTGATCACTTTAGAAATATTTTCCACTCCTTTATTATAATAGATTCCATCACTATTATACATATCTATATTTGAAAGGAAAAACAATAAAATCAAAATTAATACACACCAACACAAAAACCCCATTTTTATTACTGTTAAAAAACTTAATCTTAAAAATGTCATGCTATAAAATAACCTAATGCTACATGAACCAAATGATATAAAATTCCTACAAATATAAACCTCATTAAAAATACATATTGTACACATGAAATGAGTGATGAAATTAAATGAGTGATATCACCCTTATTATAATAATCAACAAGAAATCACAATTTAAACTTAATGTTTAAAATCAAATATTAATAATGTTAGTAATTCTATATTTGTATTTACATTAATGTTAATGTATATATTAATTTTAGTTTAATATTAATATCAAATATAGATATAATTTCATTGAACCAAACCACAACATACTTAGCAAACCACATTCATAAATATTATTAGTTGCACGTCATATGGATATGGACTTCAATCTTGATTTTCAATGATTGGCTCATATAACTCATTGTATATGTCTGAATGGTTCATTGTAAACAAAATCATAGTAGCGACTTAAAAAAAGGAGGTAAATTGAACATGATGAGAAATGATGTAACAACTTTCTCAGATATTACTATGAATATGATGAACGTATTCATTTCATTAATATATGAAAATCATTATTATACTAAATGTAAATAAAGAGGACAATAAAATAAATTAAAAAAATGTTCTACGAATACGTCACAATATTATTAGTTGCATGTCATAGTGATATTTAATTCAATATTGATTTTTAATGATTGGCTCATATAACTGGATGATTATCTCTGAATGGTTCATTGTAAACAAAAGAACAATAACCACTTAAAAAAAAGAAGTAAATTGAACAACATGAACAATGATGTAAACAACTTTACAAAATATTACTATGAATATGATGAATGTATTCATCTCATTAATATATCAAAATCATTATTATAATAAAATTAATAAAAAGGACAATAAAAGAAATTCAAAAAACATTCTATAAAGAGCTAAAATTATCAATAGTTGCATTTAATAGAAATATGGACTTCAATCGCTTCTCTTCTTTCTTCCTAATTGTAACATATGCACTATATTTCATCTTAGCATAACACTAAAAGAGAAAGGTGGAGAAATGTGTAAACCATCTATTGATTTCACTCTTGATATGGCTGTGAAGATCAGGCCTTACTCGTATTTATTGCTGATATCAATTGATGTTCGTTCTAAAGTCAAACCCTATGACTTGTGGATTGAAAGAGCCCATTCCACATTTAAAGGAATTTTTTTTCGATTTCCTCTTATCACTAGTGTGATAGGTACAATGTTTGGATTGATTTCATCAAATGGAACACCAACATACTTATAAAAAAAAACACTTGTGAACATTGGAAGCTTAGATAGCTTAGAGGTAGACATATAAAATATTTCCATCACATAACCAAGTGTGTCATTCACCAAACCCGCTTCAACCCACCAATTACATGTCAACATAACACGTTGACCATAACACAACAAAACTTCACAGTCCAAATCATCATCATCAAAAAAACTAATTTCGGAACGCCTTGAATTCTTAGCAATATATTGTGCAATTGGAGAATCTAATGATTTCAACATATGCCTCTTATGGAAGGACACCAAATTATTTGATGGAAACATGTGAATTGTTGCATTAAATAAATCCCTTTCTCTAGGATGCAACCTCATATCATCATGCGACATAAGAAACTCCCAATCATTGAGAATAGGTTATTCATTTCTTATGTTATTGAGGAATTTATTAATAGAATATTGTTTCTCATTATTCCCCTGTTGGAAAAATATTGTGTCAAGAGTGACAACAATGTTGATTTTTTTCCACAAGACTTTCCCTGTTGTATTACATGCATACAAATTCCTATCTCTCACAGTGGGTAGCTGGCCAACGTCACCCACAAGGATGATGGATGTGCCACCGAAAGGAAAATTATTTTTCTTTATAAACGCTTCTCATAATCGAGCATCTATTTGCATGAATAACCTTTATCCTATAAAGCTCATTTCATCAATCAATATATATCAAATATGCCCCATTTCTTTTTGGAATACTGCTAGCGATTGACCATCTAGTGGTTTCATATCTTTAATCGGAATATTTAGAGCTGAGTTCCTTTTTTTTGCATGTATATTAAAAGGAGCTATCACTGTTGGGGCAAGAAGAAGCAAATGAATTCATCCATTACCTGAAAAAATAGAAAGAGCTTAAAAAATACAATGGATAAGGAAAGACTTTATAGTTCCTACAGCTCCCTAAACATTCATAAGAAGAGCTTCATGAACCTCATTTTTAGAAAAATGCCTTGGAACAATTTCAAAAGCAAGTCATTGTTTTCTTTCCAATGAATCTGGAGATGGAAGTTTTATATTTGAAAGATCAACAATATCACCCCTTGATTGCCATTCCTTATAAAATTAATAGCTTCTTCAGCCAATTACACTTGTGAACATTGGAAGCTTAGATAGCTTAGAGGTAGACATATAAAATATTTCTTTCAGATAACCAAGTGCACCATTCACCAAACGAGCTTCAACCCACCAATTACATGTCAACATAGCACGTTGACCACGACACAACAAAACTTCACAGTGAAATTCATCATCATCAACAACATTGATTTCAGAACGCCTTGAATTCTTAGCAATATATTGTGAAATTGGAGAATCTAATGATTTCAACATATGCCTCTTATGGGAGGACACCAAATTATTTGATGGAAACATGTGAATTGTTGCATTAAATAAATCCATTTCTCTAGGATGCAACCTCATATCATCCTGAAACATAAGAAACTCCCAATCATCGAGAATAGGTTATTCATTTATTATGTTATTGAGGACTTTATGAAAAGGAGATTATTTTTCATTATTCCCTTGTTGGAAAAATATTGTGTCAAGAGTGACAACAATGTTGAATGTTTTCCACAAAACTTTCCTGTTGTATTACCTGCATACAAAGTTTTATCTCTCACAGTGGGTAGCTGGCCAACGTCACCCACAAGGATGATGGATGTGCCACCGAAAGGAAAATTATTTGTCTCTAGAAATGCTTCTCGTAATCGATCATCTATTTGCATGAATAAAATTTATCCTATAAAGCTCATTTCATCAATCAATATATATCGAATATGTCCCATTTCTTTTTGGAATACTGCTAGTGATTGACCATCTAGTGGTTTCATATCTTTAATTGGAATATTTAGAGTTGAGTGCCTTTTTTTTGCATGTATATTAAAAGGAGCTATTACTTTTGGGGCAAGAAGAAGCAAAGGAATTAATCCATTACTTGAAAAATTAGAAAGAGCTTCAAAAATACAATGCATAAGGAAATAATTGATAGTTTCTGCGGTGCCCTAAACAATCATAAGAAGAGCTTCACGAATCTCATTTTCAGCAAAATGCCTTAAAACGATTTCAAAATCAAGTCATTGTTTTCTTGCCAATGAATCTGGAGATGGAAGTTTTATATTTGAAAGTTCAACAATATCACCCCTTGATTTTCCATTCCTTATAAAATTAATAGCTTCTTCAGCCACATCATCAGAAATGTTTGTACTTTTCCAGTCAAAGGATATATCAAAATTGCATCAACCAAGGGTGTGAAGATCAGAAACATTCACATTATTTGGTGGAACCAAGCGAGAGAAAAGATCCATTTTCTGGTTATCAAAATCACCATCTTCTACATCATCAATATTTTCAAAATTTATGGATTTTGATCAACATGCCATGCTCGATATTATAAATTCCTCTAATTTTCAACAATAATTTGAGCTGAAAGCCCAATATTCGCCCAAATGTCATGAAAAGTCTTGTACAAGAGAAATTATGTCCAGAAAAAGGCTTCAAATTAGTCTGCACCCTCACTATGAATTGAATATAACCATGGCCAAACCTAAACAATATCATGAAAATCTCTAGGCTTCGAGGGATATTTTTATGCTTGCTATCAAATGTCCAAGATCTTGTTGTTTCTATCAAATATAGACGTTCAAGGAAAAAATGCTTCTTCTAATAAAGTTGAACAAAAGTATTCTGAGATGAACATTGCATGTCATCCCTTGATATTTTCCTGAAAACCTTTCTTCCAACATTTAAGGAAATAAATATTCAACTATAGACAACAAGATGTAGCTTAAGAAACTTATGGCATGTTTCTTGTGCTCCATTGTCACAGTCAACAATTGTTTCTGCAATATACCTTCTGTAAGCACATAAAGCATGATCCTAAGAGGCAATAGATTTTGAAATTCTAGTTAACATATCATGATAACTTTCAGACCTTTTCTCTGCTTTTGATGCATACTTAGCAATATATTTTAGGACAACATACTAAGAAAGCACTCGTTCGCAATCAAAATTTGCACGCCACATTATTAGAAGGTCAATGTTATGTACATTGAGCCTATCATCATTTCTTTTTGGGTCATATTTTTTTCCTCCTTGATCATCTATGAACAATAATAATTTCTTGAGAAATATCCCATGTAGCATTATACCGACATGTGATAATAGTGCCCTTTTTGCACAAACAAGAATCTACACTACACATTGTGTGCCTTTGGACACTGTTTAACAATTATTCATAATCATTATGAGGATTGCAAGAGAAAATATTACTAGTATTCAATAGGAAAGGGTCATCATTGAGACTTCTTGGAACCATTATGTCGCGACGATGTATTTCACGTCGATTCCATGAAATTACGTAATTGTCAAAGAATCTCTTTGCAAGTTGTAAATTAGAATAATTTTACCAATCAAGTATTTCTATGTCATGAACACCTTACAACCATAGGAAGCCATGGATATGTGTTGAACCTGTATGTTGCCACTTATATATGAAGAAAATGAATATAGAGTTACTAAAAAATATAAATAGAGCCATAATAAGAAATTGACAATGAATAGAAAATAAATTCAAAGACATAGACATGTACCAGAAGTATTTTGCTTCAATATATTTTTGGATAACTTCATCTCGAAATATATTGAATCTATGGTTCATAAATGTGCAACAAAATGAGCGTACTAGATAAAATTATCAATTTTCATACAATGCTCACTTAAGGAACGATAATGTGAGGGTGCATGCATGAGCTTATGAAACTCTGGCCACTTTCTGTGAACTACACTCAAAGTAAAAAAAAATATGGACATCCCAACTAAGTAATCTTGTCATTCAATTTAGCCCGAAATTTAGTCCAGTATGCCCTTTTACTTCTCATAGAAGAACCAAACCACATAAGATTCTCAACCAACTTATTATTTGGTAAATCATAAAGTTGGTGATGCAAGTTTTCAATTGTTGTCGGTGAGTTATCATGTAAATGTTTCTTCACAAAAACTGTAGCAGTGGCTTGGCTTGGATGCCACATTATCATGTTCATTAGGTAATTTCGAATTTGAGGATGGTTTCCAAACCTCTGATCATGGTATCTAAGGTGATGAAATTCATATTCATGAAGTTCAACTCTACAAATACGTGGGTTCAACCAATCAACATCACTAGTCAAGAACTATGTGTGGAATTCCATATGTAATAACCCCTGAGTATTATATTAAAAACCTAAGCGATAAATAAGGCAAAGGGATCAATATTAAAAATACAAGAGATTAATACACCCTAATAATTAATATTTTAAACTCAAAAACCTAAGATATTTATAAACCCTAAGAATCAATATTTTAAACTCAAAAAAATAATAAACCCAAGGGATTATTAACAATATAAAATAAAATAAGTATTTAACTCAATGGTTTAATATTATAAATCAAAGGAATCAATGAACCCAAGGGATAAATATTAAAAACCTAAGGGATTAATAATGCCAGGGGATCAATTTTAAAAATAGTAAAGATTAATAAACCCTATGAATTAATATTATAAATTCAAAAACCAAAGAAATTAATAAACCCTAAGAATTAATATTTTAAACTCAATATATTAATAAACCCAAGGAGTTATTAATATTATAAACCAAAAGAACTAGTAAACCGAAGGTTTTAAAATTAGAAACCAAAGGAATCGGTGAACCCAAGGATAAATATTAAAAACCGAAGGGATCAATAAGGCTAACGGGTCAATATTAAAAAAACAAGAGACTAATCAACCCTAATAATTAATATTTTAAACTAAAAAAAACTAATAAAATAATAAACCCTAAGAATTAAGAGTTTAAACCAAAAAACGTAAGAATTTAATAAACCATAAGAATTAATGTTTTAAAATTAAGAGATTAATAAAGCCAAGGGATTATTAATAATATAAACCAAAAGAACTAATAAACCCAAGGGAAAAATATTAAAAACCCAAGGGATCAATAAGGCGAAGGGATCAATATTAAAAACACAAGAGATTAACAAACCCTAAGAATAAATATTTTAAACTCAAAAAACTAAGAAAATAATAAACCATAAGAAAAAATATTAAAAACCTAAGGGATCAATAAGGCCAAGGGATCAATATTAAAAACACAAGAGATTAACAAACCCTAAGAAAAAATATTTTAAACACAAAAACCTAAGAAATTAATAAACCATAAGAATCAATATTTTAAAATAAAGAGATTAATGAACCAAATTGTTTATTAATATTATAAACCTAAATAATTAATAAACCCAAGAGTTTAATATTATAAACCAAAGGAATTTGTGACTCCAATGGATAAATATTAAAAACCTAAGGGATCAATAAGGCCAAGGGTTCAATATTAAAAACACAAGAGATTAATAAACCCTAAGAAATAGTATTTTAAACTCAAAAACATAAGAAATTGATAAAACCTAAGCATTAATATTTGAAACTCAAGAGATTAATAAAACCAAGGGATTATTAATAATATAAACCAAAAGAGTTAATAAACGTAAGGGTTTAATATAATAAACCAAAGGAATTGATGAACCTAAGGGAAATATATTAAAAACACAAGGTATCAATACGACCAATGGATCAATATTTAAAACATAAAATATTAATAAACCCTAAGAAATAATATTTTGAATTCAAAAACCTAAGAAATTAATAAATCCTAAGAATTAATATGTTAATCTCAAGAGATTAATAAACCCAAGAGATTATTAATATTGAAAACCAAAAGAACTAATAAACCCAAGGGTTTAATATTATAAACCAAAGGAATTGGTGAACCCAAGGGAAAAATATTAAAGCCATAAGAGATTAACAAGGCCAAGGGATCCATATTAAGAACAGAAGAGATTAGTAAAGCCTAGGAATAAATATTTGAAACAATTGAATATTTGAATATGTACAAGAGCATGGCTAGGAAAATGGTTGACACATTTCAAAAATTTTGGTAACATTTAAAAGGGGTAAAAAAATGTTACAACATGTGACACATCGTTTCCCCAATTTTCATAAGGGTCTAACTGATTTTTGACCCCTCTTAACTATTTATTTTTCATAGGTGTTCTAAATAATACTTACTTCTAATGATTTTTAATTTAAATCCACTTGTACTTCACATACATAATTAAGAAATTACATATAAAATATTCAACAATAGAAATAAAATGACAGTAGGATCATAAAGAGACAGAAAATCAAGTGACACAAGAATTTTACCCTGGGAAAACCCACTTGGGAGAAAAACTCAATAATATTTTCTTAGAGAAAACATCTAGTTCAACAACAGATACTAGCTTAGTCAAAATAGAGGCCAAAATAACCATGAACAAACCTAGGTCAAACATGGTCAAGAGAAATAGCTTCAAATTAATGTGTCCAAGAATTCATCCATATGCCATAATTCACTCCGCTGCCTAAGATGACCTAATTTGGTCTACTGAAAGGAAACTTTTAAGTTACTCAAAATGAATCGACATAGAATTCAACCGGCCATAGAAACTTTCCTACCTTAGGTCTTCCTTGGAGAAAATCTTCCTCCCATAAACTCATCTTTATACCTTCCTTCTTCCTTCGATTGAGAAAAAGTGTAAGAGTGATCCAAATTTGTTGAACATAAGATGATCCAAATTGATCTATGGAAGAATATGATGAATTTTCCTTTATATATAGATCAAAGGGGCCTAAATGGACACAAATTTAGGGCTGAGATTACTTCAACTTATGGAGGATTGACCAACCTTTTTGGGAAAATTAATTTAAATTAAAAAAATCATTTAATCTCTCTTTGATGCAGACATGAAGAACATGTCTTACATATATAATTATATACATTTCAAGGGCTAAAATAAAATGACATGAAAAAACACATTGTCTTATGTAATTCAAGGGCCAAATTATTAATTGTAAAGACTGAACATAGCTACAAAATTCAACACTCCCTCTTAGCTAGGGAGGTATTCATAATGACTACCTAGATATGCTCTTGTTGACAAAATTCTCTAAGAAAATGTTATAACATTTCATCATCAACATCAACATAATTCAATTACCATAAACCTGGTGTTGACGGTGCTAGACCCGCCAACATTAACGAGATCTCCCCAATATGAATTCCCAATTATACCTCACATCATTTGGTGTAGGAGTCCCATCAAGTATAAAGGCACGGTTTCCAAGTTCTCAAAGATTTTTCTTGGCTCTAAATGTCAGCAAGAGAGAGGGATGCAATGGTGCCTTCGAAAATCAAGATGTGCCTAAAGAGTGTCCAATTTTAAATGTGTCAAATTTCTTCTACTGTTTAGAGGGGATAAAAGTGAGCATCTAAGAGAGAGGTAATAGTACCAACCAATAAGAGACACGCATGAACCAGAGGGATCTGTTTAACATCCAGTGGAATAGTCCACAAGGGATGCGACGATCGTTACAACCAACAAATGAGAAAGGTATGTATAATATCCTATAGAGTATTCAACAAGGATGGGACAACAATAACAACCATTACAACACATTCTAAACAAGGAAAGTACTAAAATAATTGAAATAGTTCAATTATATTAGCACATGTGAAAGAAAACATGAAGTACAAAAATCCGTAGAATAGTCTTACAAACATTCATAATCCATGCATGAAGAATGTGTTGGCCTTGAAGGCTTATATTATTGAGTAAAATTTATAAGGAACAAGCATAAAAGGAACATCATTATCTCCAGTAGTGGAGCGTTGTAGCCACTCCTTTCTCTCCAAAAGAACTAGATTATCTCTCTAATGCTTTGTGGGAGGAGCCAAGTTGAAAAGTCCTTTGCTCTTACAAAGAGGGAGTATTTATAACAATGAGGAAAAGATGCTTCACCTTCCTTGTGAATCTTCATCTACCCTCATGACAATTTGACTTTCTATGAATTTTCAACATTACATGACTCTTTGTATTCCACACATGTCCTTTGGACTTTCACTTTACAATAGATTTCATAAACATATGTTACATCATTGGCCATAAGGTGTGGCATGTCACCACTCATGACATGACATTACTGACATGGACTGCTTGATGATGTGGCAATATCAAGCCACTATTGTTGCTGAGTGCTGAATGTATTATTTAGAATGTTCATCTTTTCACCTCCACATGGATTGGTGATAAGAAATATTCGGTGATCTCAAGTCTTGAACGGTGGCCACAAACTAGTGTCCCTTTTCTTTTCTTGATTGGTCAGCTTGGGTGTTCAAATAAAAGTGTGTCTTTCAACATGCAACCCTCCTTCATCTCCTTCATCATCTTCCCATGGAATTATAGAGTATTTCATCTGCAATTCAGTCATGATAAGACACCATCAGTCTGAAAACCCCCTAGTCTAAGATAAGGCATTTTTATCGATTAAATGATCCAGAACTAGGTGTTACACGTTATTTTTTCAGTGTCCATGCAATCCCCATCCCGAATATTGGAGGACCATTTCAATGACTTCTGTGTATTTTCATACCTTGCAAAAAGTGTCATTGCATCCCTTGGCATGTGAAGAACATTTTCTCTGTTGACTATTCCTAGAGAAGACTTGTGAACATTGGAAGCTTAGATAGCTTAGAGGTAGACATATAAAATATTTCCTTCACATAACCAAGTGCACCATTCACCAAACCAGCTTCAACCCACCAATTACATGTAAACATTATGAACATTGGAAGCTTAGATAGCTTAGAGGTAGGCATATAAAATATTTCCTTGACATAACCAAATGCAACATTCACCAAACTAGCTTCAACCCACCAATTACATGTCAACATAACACGTTGACCACGACATCAGAGTTCTTACAATTGGAGGGGAATCTGATTCTGCACTCTTATGGAAGGAACCAAATTATTTGATGGAAACATGTGAATTGTTGCATTAAATAAATCCCTTTCTCTAGGATGCAACCTCATATCATCCTGTGACATAAGAAACTCCCAATCATCGAGAATAGGTTATTCATTTCTTATGTTATAGAGGACTTTATGAAAAGAAGATTGTTTTTCATTATTCCCTTCTTGGCAAAATATTGTGTCAAGAGTGACAACAATGTTGAATTTTTTCCACAAGAATTTCCCTATTGTATTACCTACATACAAAGTCCTATCTCTCACATTGGATAGCTGGCCAACGTCACCCACAAGGATGATGGATGTGCCACCGAAAGGAAAATTATTTTTCTCTAGAAATGCTTCTCGTAATCAAGCATCTATTTCCATGAATAACCATTATCCTATAAAGTTCATTTCATCAATCAATATATATCGAATATGCCCCATTTATTTTTGGAATACTGCTAGCGATTGACCATCTAGTGGTTTCATATCTTTAATCGAAATATTTAGAGCTGAGTGCCTTTTTTTTGCATGTATATTAAAAGGGGATATTATTGTTGGGACAAGAAGAATCAAAGGAATTCATCCATTACTTGAAAAAATAGAAAGAGATTCAAAAATACAAAGGATAAGGAAAGACTTGATAGTTCCTGCGGTGCCCTAAACAATCATAAGAAGAGCTCCACGAATCTCATTTTCAGAAAAATGCCTTAAAACAATTTCAAAAGGAAGTTGTTGTTTTCTTTCCAATGAATCAGGAGATGGAAGTTTTATATTTGAAAGGTCAACAATATCACCCCTTGATTGTCCATTCCTTATAAAATTAATAGCTTCTTCAGCCAATTACACTTGTGAACATTGGAAGCTTAGATAGCTTAGAGGTAGACATATAAAATATTTCCATCACGTAACCAAGTAAACCATTCACCAAACCAACTTAAACCCACCAATTACATGTCAAAATAACACGTTGACCATGACACAACAAAACTTCACAGTCCAATTCATCATCATCGACAACACTGATTTCAAAACGCCTTGAATTCTTAGCAATATATTCAAAATTTTTGAATCTAATGATTTCAACATATGCCTCTTATGGAAGGACACCAAATTATTTGATGGAAACATGTGAACTGTTGCATTAAATAAATCTCTTTCTCTAGGATGCAACCTCATATCATCCTGTGACATAAGAAACTCCCAATCATCGAGAATAGGTTATTCATTTCTTATGTTATTGAGGACTTTATGAAAAGAAGATTGTTTTTCATTATTCCCTTGTTGAAAAAATATTGTGTCAAGAGTGACAACAATGTTGAATTTTTTCCACAAGAATTTACCTGTTATATTACCCGCACACAAAGTCTTATCTCTCACAGTGGGTAGCTAGCAACGTCACCCACAAGGATGATGGATGTGCCATTGAAAGGAAAAATATTTTTCTCTAGAAACGCTTCTCGTAATCGAGCATCTATTTGCATGAATAACCTTTATCCTATAAAGCTCATTTCATCAATCAATATATATCGGATATGCCCCATTTCTTTTTGGAATACTACTAGTGATTGACCATCTAGTGGTTTCATATCTTTAATCAGAATATTTAGAGTTGAGTGCCTTGTTTTTGCATGTATATTAAAAGGAGATATTAATGTTGGGGCAAGAAGAAGCAAAGGAATTCATCCATTACTTGAAAAATTAGAAAGAGCTTCAAAAATACATTGGATAAGGAAAGACTTGATAGTTCCTACAGTGCCCTAAACAATCATAAGAAGAGCTTCACGAATCTCATTTTCAGCAAAATGCCTTAAAAAAATTTCAAAAGAAAGTCGTTGTTTTCTTGCCAATGAATCTGGAGATGGAAGTTTTATATTTGAAAGGTCAACAATATCACCCCTTCATTTTCCATTCCTTATAAAATTAATAGCTAATCCAGCCACATCATAAGAAATATTTGTACTTTTCCAGTCAAAGGATATATAAAAATCGCATCAACCAAGGGTGTGAAGATCAGAAACAGTCACATTATTTGGTGGAACCAAGCGAGACAAAAGATCCATTTCCTGGTTAGAAAAATCACCATCTTCTACATCGTCAATACTGTCAGTAATTGATGGATTTCAATCAACATTCCATGCTCGATATCGTAAACTCCTCCAATTTTCAACAATAATTTGAGCTGAAAGCCCAATATCCGCCCAAATGTCACGAAAAGGCTTGTACAAGAGAAATTATGTGCAGAAAAAGGTTTCAAATTAATCTGGACCCTCAATATGAATTGAATATAACCATGGCCAAACCTGAACAATATCATGAAAATTTCTAGTCTTCGAGGTATCTTTTTTATGCTTGCTAGCAAATGTCCAATATCTTGTTGTTTCTATCAAATATTGACATTCAAGGAAAAAAGGCTTCTTCTAATAATGTTGAACAAAAGTATTCTGAGATGAACATTGCATATCATCCCTTGATATTTTCCTGAAAACCTTTCTTCCAACATTTAACGAAACAAATATTCGACTATAGACAACAAGAGGTAGCTTAAGAAACTTATGGCATGTTTCTTGTGCTCCAATGTCGCGGTCAACAACCGTTTCTTCAAGATACCTTCTGTAAGCACATAAAGCATAATCCTAAGAGGCAATAGAATTTGAAATTCTAGTTAACATATCATGATAAATTTCAGACCTTTTCTCTGCTTTTGATGCGTACTTAGCAATATATTTCAGGACAACATACTGAGAAAGCACTCGTTCGCAATCAAAATTTCCACGCCACATTATTAGAAGGTCAATGTTATGTACATTGAGCCTATCATCTTTTCTTTTTGGGTCATATTTTTTTCTTCCTTGATCATCTATGAACAATAATAATTTCCTGAGAAATATCCCATGTAGCATTATACAGACATGTGATAATAGTACCCTTTTTGCTCAAACAAGAATCTACACTACACTTTGTGTGCATTTGGACAGTGTTTAACAATTATTCATAATCATGATGAGAATTGCAAGAGAAAATCTTACTAGTATTCAATAGGAAAGGGTCATCATTGAGACTTCTTGGAACCATTATGTTGTGACGATGTATTTCACATCGATTCCATGCAGTTACGTAATTCTCAAAGAATCTCTTTGCAAGTTGTAAATTAGAATAATTTTACCGATCAAGTATTTCTATGTCATGGACACCTTGCAACCATAGGAAACCATGGATATGTGTTGAACCTGTATGTTTCCACTCATATATGAAGAAAAGGAATATAGAGTTACTAAAAAAAATATAAATAGAGCCATAATAAGAAATTGAAAATGAATAGAATATGAATTCAAAGACATAGACATGTACCAAAAGTATTTCGTTTCAAGATATTTTTGGATAAATTCCTCTCGAAACATATTGAATCTATGGTGCATAAATCTGAAAAAAAATGAGGGTACTGGATAAAATTCTCAATTTTCATACAATGCTCATTTAAGGAATGATAATGTGATGGTACATGCATAAGCTTATGCAACTCTGGCCACTTTTTGTGAGTTGCACTCAAAGTAAAAAAAAAAAATATGGACATCCCAACTAAGTAATCTTGTCATTCAATTCATCCCGACATTTAGTCCAGTATGCCCTTGTACTTCTCGTAGAAGATGCAAACCGCATAATATGCTCAACCAAATTATTATTTGGTAAATCATAAAGTTGGTGACACAAGTTTTCAATTGTTGTCGGTGAGTTATCATGTAAATGTTTCTTCACAAAAACTACAATAGTGGCTTGGATTGGATTCCACATTATCATGTTCAATAGGTAATTTCGAATGCGAGGATGGTTCCCAAACCTCTGATCATGGTATCTATGGTGATGAAATGCATACTCATGAAGTTCAACGCTACAAATATGTGGTTGCAACCAATCAACATCACTAGTGAGGAACTATGAGTGGAATTCCATATCTAATAACCCTTGACTATTATATTACAAACCTAAGGGATAAATAAGGCATAGGGATCAATATTAAATATACAAGAGATTAATACACCCTAATAATTAATATTTTAAACTCAAAAACCTAAGAAATTTATAAACCCTAAGAATCAATATTTTAAACTTAACAGGTTAATAAACCGAAGTGATTATTAACATTATAAACCAAAATAAGTATTAAACTCAATGGTTTAATATTATAAATCAAAGGAACTAGTGAACCCAAGGGATAAATATTAAAAACCCAAGGGATTAATAATGCCAAGGGATCAATTTTAAAAATAGTAAAGATTAATAAAACCTAAGAATTAATATTATAAACTCAAAAACCTAAGAAATCAATAAACCCTAAGAATTAATATTTTAAACTCAATATATTAATAAACCCAAGGGGTTATTAATATTATAAACCAAAACAACTAGTAAACCGAAGGTTTTAATATTAGAAACCAAAGGAATTGGGGAACCCAAGGATAAATATTAAAAACCTAAGGGATCAATAAGGCTAACGGATCAATATTTAAAAAACAAGAGATTAATCAACGCTAAGAATTAATATTTTAAACTAAGAAACCTAAGAAAATAATAAACCCTAAGAATTAATATTTTAAACTAAAAAACCTAATAAAATAATAAACCCTAAGAATTAAGAGTTTAAACCAAAAAACGTAAGAATTTAATAAACCATAAGAATTGATATTTTAAAATTAAGAGATTAATAAAACCAAGGGATTATTAATAATATAAACCAAAAGAACTAATAAACCCAAGGGAAAAATATTAAAAACCTAAGGGATCAATAAGGTGAAGCGATCAATATTAAAAACACAAGAGATTAACAAACCCTAAGAATAAATATTTTAAACTCAAAAAACTAAGAAAATAATAAACCATAAGAAAAAATATTAAAAACCTAAGGGATCAATAAGGCCAAGGGATCAATATTAAAAACACAAGAATCAATATTTTAAAATGAAGAGATTAATGAACCAAATGGTTTATTAATATTATAAACCTAAATAATTAATAAACCCAAGAGTTTAATATTATAAACCAAAGGAATTTGTGACTCCAATGGATAAATATTAAAAACCTAAGGGATCCATAAGGCCAAGGGATCAATATTAAAAAAACAAGAGATTAATAAACCCTAAGAAATAGTATTTTAAACTCAAAAACATAAGAAATTAGTAAAACCGAAGAATTAATATTTGAAACTCAAGAGATTAATAAACCAAATGGATTATTAATAATATAAACCAAAAAAGCTAATAAACGCAAGGGTTTAATATAATAAACCAAAGGAATTGATGAACCTAGGGGGGATATATTAAAAACACAAGGTATCAATACGACCAATGGATCAATATTTAATACATAAAAGATTAATAAACCCTAAGAAATAGTATTTTAAACTCAAAAACCTAAGAAATTAATAAATCCTAAGAATTAATATGTTAATATCAAGAGATTAATAAACCCAAGGTATTATTAATATTGAAAACCAAAAGAACTAATAAACTCAAGGATTTAATATTATAAACCAAAGGAATTGGTGAACCCAAGGGAAAAATATTAAAACCATAAGAGATCAACAAGGCCAAGGGATCCATATTAAAAACAGAAGAGATTAGTAAAGCCTAGGAATAAATATTTGAAACAAAAATGAATGAGAAACTCACATGATTAATAAAGAGATTAATAAAGCCTAGGAATTAATTTTTTTAATAAAATGGATTGATAATGTCAAATGATTATTAATATTATAAACCAAGGGGAATAATATAAAACCTAAGAGTTATATATTATAAAACCGAATTATTTAAAATCCATTAGATAAATACTATAAACTGTGAAATAAACATGGTTGACCATGCTTGATTTAAACATTGAGACAATTTTGTCACAATGCGATGTTGGACCAAGTATGACCATGATTAGCCATGGTTGCCTTTCATCTTGAGACAATATTTGTCACAATGTGACATTCAACCATGGAATACATTGATCGACTATGGCTAACGATGATTAAAGATGGTTTCGCATGGTTGATTTTCATATTGAGACAATGTTTTTCGTAATGTGACATTGGACCATGCATTAATATTAGAATATAGGACTAATATTTAACCCCTAATAGTTGGATTTAATAAATTGAAGGGAATAATATTAGGAGCCTAAAGAATTTGAAAACTTAAGGGATCAATGTTATAAACCCAATGGATAAAAAAATACAAGGAAATACTAATATTATAAACATAAAAAACGAAGGGATTATTAATATTATAAACCTACCAAACTGATATTATAAATAATAATTATTAATAAACTCAAGTGATTAATAAAGTCAAAGGATCAATAAAACTAATAAAAAATATAAAAAACCAAAGAAATTAAAAACACTAAGAATTAATATTTTAAACTCAATAGATTAATAAATACAAGAGATTATTAATATTATAAACCTAAAGAACTCATAAACCCAAGGGTTTAATATTATAAACCAAAGGAATTGGTGAACCCAAGGGATAAATATTAATATCCTAAGGGATCAATAAGGCCAAGTGATCAATATTAAAAACCCAAGAGCTTAATAAAGCCTACGACTTAATATTTCAAAAACAAAGGATTAATAAAGCCACATGATTTTTAATATTTTAAATTCCAAGTGATCAATCAACCTCACTGATTGTTAATATTATAAATCGAATGAATTAATAAAATAAACTTATATTCAATTCCACCATTAGTGTACCCAAAGAAAGAACATTGAAATTAACATATATTTTTTGTTATCTTTACATCAAAAAATCCCACCACAAAAATGGATTGGAAACTCTCCATCAAAAGTCATTTATCAAATAGCATGTTCCAGAACACAACCAAACTGATGACAAAAGGAACACCAATTCAAATCAATAGGATAATTATCACGATACTTAACGCTTTCCAACCAATGCCTTCTTGTTTTCCTCCTAGCCTCCCTCATAAAGAACATTGAAATTAACATATATTTTTTGTTATCTTTACATCAAAAAATCCCACCACAAAAATGGATTGGAAACTCTCCATCAAAAGTCATTTATCAAATAGCATGTTCCAGAACACAACCAAACTGATGACAAAAGGAACACCAATTCAAATCAATAGGATAATTATCACGATACTTAACGCTTTCCAACCAATGCCTTCTTGTTTTCCTCCTAGCCTCCCTCATATGCACATGAAACAAGTATTTTACATTCATTTCATTTCATATACCATACGAATATTCTCATCAATAAAAGAAGGATGGGAGCCATGTTTTCTATCAAACTTGTTCCAAAGATACGAAAGAAACCTGATCACTCTAGAAATATTTTCCACCACTTGATTATAATAGATGCCATCATTATTATCCATATCTGCATTTGAAATGAAAAACGGTAAAATAAAAATTAATACCACGGACACAAAAACATATATATATATATATATATACTTGAGAACAATCCATTATTATTATTGTTAAAAAACTTTATCTTAAAAATGTCGTGCTATAAAATAACCTAACACTACATGAACCAAATGATATAAAATTTCTACAAATATAAAACTCATTAGAAATACATATTGTACACATGAAACAAGTGATAAAATTAAATGAGTGATATGACCCTTATTACAATAATAATAATAAAAAATTCACAAATTTTTAAATTTAATGTTTAAAATCAAATATTAATAATGTTAGTAATTCTATATATGTATTTAAATTAATGTTAATGTGTATATTAATTTTAGTTTAATATTAATATGAAATATAAATATGTTATCATTGAACCAAACCACAACATATTTAGCAAACCACATTAATAAATATTATTAATTGCATGTCATAGGGATATGGACTTCAATCTTGATTTTTAATGATTGGCTCATCTAACTCATTGTATATGTCTGAATGGTTCATTGTTAACAAGAATAGTACCGACTTAAAAGAAGGAGGTAAATTGAACAACACGAAAAACGATGTAACAACTTTCTTAGATATTACTATGAATATGATGAATGTATTCATGTAATTAATATATGAAAATCATTATTATGCTAAATGTAAATAAAGAGTACCATAAAAGAAACTAAAAAAACATTCTATAAATATGTCACAATATTATTAGTTGCATGTCATACTGTAATATCCCTATTGTGATATTTTATAAATTGTGAAAAAAATGTAAAGGTCACCTGGACCTAAGGAAAAATTATTTATGGACATAATAATTTTGGAAATTAATAAATAAATGTGGAAATTATATTAGTGTATAAATACAGAGTAATTTGAGAACAGAAAATCTGATGCATGAGGATGGACTAGAATCCCAAGACTTTCCTAAAATTCTCTAGAAATGCTTCGATAAAAATAAAATAAATAAAAATTATTAGATGGGAGAAAAATATCTAATAAAATCCCCAAAGAAGTAGAAAGTTACTGAGAAGGAGTAAGAATAAAATTGGGTTGAGGAAAACTAGTTTAAAAAGTAGCTTTTGTGGAAAAAATAAAAACAAAACCTAGGCTAAGGGAAACAACATCCCAAAATAGAGAGACATCGTTATGGAAACAAGTTGAGGGAAAGAAAGCCTAAATAAGATATTCCCAGTGTGACAAGTGGGTTGTCTACACAGGGGGAGAATTGGTCTCTGCTCGGGGGAGAGTTGTGGAACAAGTACGTGGTTGGGAGGAAAAATAGTCCTTATACAGTGGTATGTAAATTCCATGAAATTATTTGTCTACTAAAAATTAAAATTCAGTTCTACTGATATGAGTGTATAATAAATATGAAGTTTAAATCTGAGGATAGCTAAAAAGTAGAACTAGGAAAGATAGGTTCTATTATATGTTATTAGAAGGGGACTTTTATAAATTGTTATGTAAAGTAAAGTAATAAATTTAAAAGTGAATAGGAAAATATCAGTGGAAAGAGCCATGAGGGGAGATAAAATTTCAGAACGATATGTAGAGGAAATTTACCTATTATGTTAAAGAATAGCCAAATTCTTGAAGGAAGTAAGGGAACCTTCACCACTACGAAGTATACAAAAAATGCAATAGTAATTGTTGAGGGTATGAATACCCATTTGCAAACATAAAAGTGAATTCATAAGTTGACCTGAGTTTAGGAATGAAAAATTGACAATAATTAAATTAGTAAAATTCCTAATGTAAGACACGAGAAATAAAATCAAATTTACACTAAGAACTTGGTATGTCTGTATTCAAAGAAAATGGTTCAGGGAGTGAAATGTCGCTATCAAACTTACCTCACTATCAATTTTCTGGAATTTCAATATGCTGGTTGAGGGAGACCAGGTGTAAGAATACCAGGGAAGAGTAATGACTCTACAAACCAATGGACAAGAAACCAATTTAGTAAATCATTAAACAATTTTTTTCATATTGTAATGTACTGAGATAAAACGAAAAAAACCATGGTTAAGGAATAAAAAAGGAATTACAAAAAAGGGAACATGCATACCTTGGTAATGAACAGATAGCCAATCGAGGGTTTTGAGCCACTATAAAATCAAAAAGATGATATATTACCAACTAGACCCCAGCTAGAATAGCTATAGTCTTAACAAAAAAAGTAAGAAAATGTCTTCATGGTACAGGTCGCAGAAAATATCTTCTTACCAGCGTGACAAGAGCCATAGTTTTGTTAAGAGATCAACTACCTTAGAACTCTACTACCTCCAATGAAAAACCAAATGAAATTCCAAATGACCAGGAGTGGGGTCATCCAAAAACATTAGGGTTTCATTTGACATCTCCACCGTCAATGAAACAAACTCTCAAATGTACAAGTGGCCTCGAAAGGTACCCTAACCCACGTGAAGCCATGTGAAGGAAGTACGAGAAATTCAAGTGCGAGATAGCAAGATAAGGTAAGAAGATTAAAATATATCTTAATTTAATGATATTCGTACTAACCTTGGGGTTGGGTACCATAAAATTAAAGTAAGAAACTTTATAAATTATCCACATTTAATTCGTATTACTCCAATACAAATATTTATAATGATCAATAGTTGAATCTTATCTATCCAAGGGTGATGAGGGGTCACACTGGTAGGTTATATATTTTCATATTGGTAGGTTATAGATTATGGTTAAATTTTTTAATGATGAAATTCATGTTAGGGAAATGTAATAATACCAAAATTTAATGAAGGGTATAGGAATTGCTATGTCAATTCAAATATAAGTCATAAGGTTAATAAATAGAAACAAGTTTTATATAACATAATAAAATAAATCATTCTTGATGGATATAAATAAAAGAATTACATTATAATAACTGTAACTACGAATGTCGCAAAGGTACAATTTGTTATCCAGAAGAGCAAAAAGGACCAGTCATAGTATCAAAAGAACAAAAAAAAAAATTGTTAGTGGGAGTTGTTACACATAGTGATATGGAATTCAATATTTATTTTTAATGATTGGCTCATATAAATGGTTTTTTATCTCTGAATGGTTCATTGTAAACAAAAGAACAATAACCACTTTTAAAAAAAAAAAAAATTGAACAACATGAAAAACTATGTAAAAAAAATCCAAAACATAGCTATGAATATGATGAATGTATTCATCTCATTAATATATCAAAATCATTATTATATTAAAATTAAATAAAGAGGACAATAAAATAAATTCAAAAAACATTCTATAAAGAGCTAAAAGTATTAATAGTTCCATGTCATAGCGATATGGACTTCAATCGCTCCTTTTCCTTCTTCCTATTTATAAAATTTTCATTATATTTCATCTTGGCATAACGCTGAAAAGAGAAAGGTGGTGCAATGTGTAAACCATATATTGATTTCACTCTTGATATGGCTGTGAAGGTTAGGCCTTGCTGCTCTTTATTCCTGATATCAATTGATGCTCGTTCTAAATTCAAACCCTATGACTTGTGGATTATAAGAGCCCATGCCATATTTAAAGGACTTTGTTTTCGATTTCCTCTTATCTCTGGTGTGATAGGTAAAATTTTTGTATTGCTTGCATCAAATGGAGCACCAACATACTTATCAAAAACAACATTTGTGAACATTGGAAGTTGAGGTGGCTTAGAGGTAGGCATATAAAATATTTCCTTCACATAACCAAATGCACCATTCACCAAACCAACTTCAACCTACAAATTACAAGTCAACATAGCACATTGACCACGACACAACAAAACTCCACAGTCCAATTGATCATCATCGGCACCACTGATTTATGAATGCATTGATTTCTTAGCAATACATCATGTAATTAGAGAATTTAATGATCTCAACATATGCCTGTTATGGAAGAACACCAAATTATTTATTGGAAACATGTGAATTGCTGCATTAAATAAATCCCATTCTTGAGTATGCAACCTCATATCATCCTATGACATAAGAAACTCCCAATCATCAAGAACAAGTTATGCATTTCTTGTGTTATTGAGGATTCTACGAAACAAGATTGTTTCTCAATATTCCCTTGTTGGCGAAATATTATGTCAAGAGTGGCAACAATGTTGGATTTTTTCCACAAGTCTTTCCCTTTTGTATTACCTGCATACAAAGGCTTATCTCTTACAGGAGGTAGCTAGCCAAGGTCACCCACAAGGATGATGGATCTATCACAAAAAGGACAATTTTTTTTCTCTAAAAATGTTTCTCGCAATCGAGCATCTATTTGCATGAATAACCTTGATCCTAGAAAGATAATTTCATCAATCAATATATATCGAATATGCCTCATTTCTTCTTGGAATATTGTTATCGATTGACCCTCTAGTGGTTTCATATCTTTAATCGAAATTTTTAGAGTTGAGTGTATTGTTTTTTCATGTATAATAGAAGCAGTTATTTCTGTTGGGGCAAGAAGAAGAAAATGACTTCTTCCATTACTTGAAAAATTATAAAGAGCTTCAAAAATACAATTAATAAGGAAATAATTTCCAGTGCCTGTAGTTCCCTAAAAAATCATAAGAAGAGCTTCACAAATCTCATATTCAGCAACATGCCTTAAAAAAATTTCAAAAGAAAGTCATTTTCTTTTCCAATGAATCTGATGATGCAAATGTTCTATTTGAAAGGTCAAAAATATCACCCCTTGATTGTCCATTCCTTATCAAATTAATAGCTTCTTCACCCACATCATTAGAAATAGTTGTACTTTTCCAGTCAAATCATATATCAAAATCCATTCGACCAAGGGTGTGAAGATAAAAACAAATCACATTATTTGGTGGAACTAAGGAAGAGAAAAGTTTCCATTATTGAAAATCATCTTCAAGAGTCATTTCCTAGTTATAAAATAACCATCTTCTCCATATTCAATATTTTCGACAATTGATTGATTTCGATCAACATGCCATGCTCATTATCGGAAATTCCTCCAATTTTCAACAATAATTTCAGTTAAATGCCCAATCTCCGCAATAATGTCATGAAATGCCTTGTACAAGAGAAATTATGTCCAACAAATGGTTTCAAATTCATTTGAACCCTCACTAAGAATAGAATAAAATTGTGGCCAAACCTGAACATGCATGGGCATCTCTAGGCTTCCAGGGATATTTTGTATGCTTTCTATCATATGTCCAAGATCTTGTTGTTTTTATCAAAGATAGATGTTCAACGAAAAAAGGCCTCTTCTTATAATATTGAACAAAAGTATTATGAGATGAAAATTGCAGGCCATCCCTTGATATTTTCCTGAAAAACCTTTCTTCCAGCATTTAAGGAAACAAATTTTCGACTACAGACAACAAGAGGTAGCTTAAGTAACATATGGCATGTTTCTTGTGCTCCAATGTCATGGTCAACAATCATTTATGAAAAAAACCTTTTGTAATCACATAAAGCATGATCCTTGGAGGAAATAGAATTTGAAATTATAGTTAACATATCATGATAAATTTCATACCTTTTCTCTGCTTTTGATGCATACTTAGTAATATATTTCAGGATAGCATACAGAGAAAGCATTGGTTGGAAATCAACATTTTCACGCCACATTGTTAGAAGGTCAATGTTATGTACATTGAGCCTATCATCATTTCTTACCGTGTCATATTTTTTTCTTCCTTGATCATCTATGAACAATCTTGATTCCTCAAAAATATCCCATGGAGCATTGTACCAACATGTGAGAATAGTGCCCTTTTTGCGGAAACAAGAATCTACACTACACTTTGTGTGCCTTTGGACATGGTTTAACAATTCTTCATAATCATTATGAGGATTGCAAGAGAAAATCTGATTGGTATTCAATAGGCAAGAGTCATCATTGAGACTTATTGGAACAATTATGTTGCGACGGTGTATTTCACGTGGATTCCATGTAGTTACATAATTGTCAAAGAATCTCTTTGCAAGTTGTAAATCAGAAGCATTTGACCAATCAAGTCTGGACATGCTAGGAGTTCCTTGCAACCATAGGAAACCATGGATATGAGTTGAACCTCTATGTTGTCATTCATATCTGAAGAAAATGAATATAGAGTTACTGCAAAAAATATAAATAGAACCATAATAATAAATTGACAATGAATAGAAAATAAATTCAACAACACAGACCTGTACCAGAAGTATTTCGCTTTAAGATATTTTTGGATAAATTTCTCTTGAAATATTGAATCTATGGTATATAAATGTGGCAACAATATTAGCGTACTGGATAAAATTCTCAATTTTCATACGATGTTCATTTAAGAAATGAGAATGTGAGGGTAGAGGCATGAAGTTATGTAACTCTAGCCACTTTGTGTCAGCTACACTCAAAGTAAAAAACAAAGATGGACATCCAACTGAGTAATCATGTCAGTCAATTTAGCTCAAAATTTAGTCTAGTATACTCTTGTACCTCTCAGAGAAGAACCAAACCACATAAGATGCTCAACCAACTTATTATCTGGTAAATCAGAAATTTGGTGACAAACGTTTTCAATTGTTGTCGGTGAGTTATCATGTAAATGTTTCTTCACAAAAATTGTAGTAGTTGCATGGCTCCAATGCTACATTATCATGTTCAATAGGTAATATCAAAAGCGAGGATGGATTCCAAACCTTTGATCATAATATCTAAGAATATGAAATGCATACTCATGAAGTTCAACACTACAAATACGTGGTTGCAACCAATCATCATCACCAATGGGGAACAATGTGGGGAATACCATATCTAATAACCCCTCAGTATTATATTCATTCACCGAAGAGGTTCCAATATTGGGCCAATCTATTTCTTGAACATGTGAAGAATCAACATTATCAAGAAATGCTCTAATTTCTTCCACTTCTCTCTGTTCATTGGGTAGGCGAGCAACAAAAGAAGAAGTATGAAAGGGGAAATTCTCAACAAGAAACCCTTCATTATTAGTTGCATTGATCTTAGATTCTTCAATATCATAGTCAACAAATTTAATCCCGGAGGAGACATCTGTTAATCTTTCGGGAAAATCATTCACTAAATCATAGTCAATTACAACATCTTGATAATATTGATCATGTCTCCTTACAATTATAAAGTCAATATATTCAACATGTCAAGGAAGAATTTGTGAAATTGTAGAAATATTTTGGGGAAAGCTAATTGTGTGGCCACTATACTTATATTTCCCACCTCGAGCATGTGTCACTTGCAAAATAAGATTTACACGTACTATTAATATTTCTTCAACTTGAGTAAGAACTCTTAAAATATGAGGTTTCTCACCGGGATCATGTTATTATATCCAGAAAAATGATGGGAACCTCTTTCATTCTTACATCGTTTGCAAACAGGTTCTTCAGAATCTCCCAAAACCTGGATTTTGGGATATTATTTTTGGTAGATGTGGCACATTTGGACATCTGATAAATAATCTATCTTTTCTCGAAATATTTTATGCATTTAAATCATGTTTTCGTTAAAATGAATATGATATGTATCGGTTGGACCATGTGGAGAACGATGTGGAAGAGTATAATTTCTTCTAAAATGTACTTGATTTTTAGCACCATGAGATTCCCTTCCCAAATTTGAAACATGTGGAACAGATCTATGACAGGGCCTTTCCAAATTTATGGTCTACATTTCTGGAACCTAAGAGGATGATAAGGTTTCTTTAGCATATATATATATATATATATATATATATAAAATTTAAGGTCCAACTAATTAGAAATGAAAAAATGAAAAAAAAAATGCATTCAATATTTATATTTGTTTGGCGATGTGGATGAAGGCTATGAGATGGTTGCTCTTCACTTATAACATTTGTGGATATAAGTGGAGTTGTAATATTTGGGGAGTTGTCATGTCTCGTGTAAAATGATTTGTTTTGTGTTTCAAAAAAATAAAAGTCATTATAAACCTAAATCTCCAACCAATAAAGATTAAAAATTTTAAAACAAATCAACTACACTGAAAATTACATTATTTTGACAATTTGATATTTTGGATTCCATTTCTCCAACCTCATTAGATGAAATCATGTTTTTTTCGACATAAGGTTATAAAAATACAATAAATAAACTAACAATAAAATGAAAAATGAAAGAAATATTAATAGCATTCAAATAGGGTGCACAAGTGGAGATTTACATACCTCCCACTTTCTATTGAGACTGGAAAAATTTAAGGCTTTAAGGTCAAATATATCGCACTGAACCTTGGTAAAAAATTGAAGCTACACGTACCTTCTTACCACAGTCAATCTATTATATACCATTCAATGTATTAAACTTAGGAAATTTCCCTGCAATTTTGGAAAAAACCAATGAACCATAAACTTTGACTAACGTGGATATCAAATTGAAACTTGAGAAGAAACAATAAACCCGCATAATATATTTTGTTTATGAAATAAAACTTGGAGCATCTCATAATTTTTTCGATTTATTTTTAAATAAGCTTCTTCTTTTCGTTTTCTTTTTTCTAGAATTTGAATGACAGTCGTTTCAATTTTAAAAAAAAAATCTATTAAATAAATAATACGGAACATGAGGCATGCAAATCTCCAATGGTGGTGCGCCATGATGCTCCATTGCAGGCCATCATTTTAATTGTAAGTTACATAATTAGATTGTAAGTTACATTATTATGTAATGTAGAATAATTAAAATAACAAAACGATTATTAAAAAAAAAAAAATCATTAAAATATTAAAACAATTATTTTTACGTAGAAATTAAAAATAATAAATTCTATAATACCAAGAAAACTTAACACATTAGTGTGTTATTATATTCTTAGATAGTAATAAAACATAATAAATTATACATCATTATTTATGAATGACCCAATTCTCATTTGAGAATGTGAAGCGGCATCAATTTCGGGTTTTGAATGGTTATGAATGACAATAAACATGTGGCTATATAAGACAATTCACAGTTTTATTATCTCGATATAGGACACGTTTCATAGTTTTATGGTGGTTCAAATAGTGCAGGCCTTTTTTGGATGTTTCATTAAGCCACGACTTCAATGATGTGAATTTAATATGCATTAATCTTCATATGTGGTCAATAGTTAACGGCACGGTAAAATTTTAATTATAATTTGGTAAAAAAAGCATTTAAGCGGGGTTTAATCACTTGATTTAGATATGCTATCGATTTATGTTCATCAACTTATCCATTGATGTAGTGAAAACGACGAAAATATTCAAGCATCTTGTATTTTGAACCCTCATATTGGAATTTATGATTAATAAAATGATTAAAGTTGTGATTTCTGAAAGGGGGAACACCTATCAGTGTAAATATAAAGCATAAGGATAATTGAAATATTCTAGTTATTATTGTACATTGAATGAAAATTGATAATTATATATGTGGAAAACTCAACTTTTTAGGTGAGGTTTTTTCCTTTTATTTTTCACAAAGTTCTTAATTCTCATAATTAAATTTTAATATTTCGTTTTCTGATTATATATATATATATATATATATATATATTAAATGGAATAATTTAGGGGAGGTAATAGTGGGATGGGTTCTATATATTTTTAACGGAAAAATAGTAACACAATTTTTCTCAAGTCTCAATATAGTGACCAAAATTTTTTCGGAATATATCGCATTATGGAAATGTCTTGAAGTGGCTATCAAAATCCAAATTTCAAGCGTGTTATTTTTTGGATACTCAATATTAGTAATTCATCAAATTAACAAGATGAGGGAAGAAATTTTTTCAGATTCCCTTCCCATGAATCAAAGGTTTTTGTTTCTACCTCTCAATTTGAAAAACTCGAATTCTATCATATATTCAGGCATGTGAATTTGACAAGTGATATCTTAGCCAAAAAAGGCTCCACTATGGGGCGAGGTAGTTTGGAAGTGGACAAAAGATTCAACATATCCCCAATTCCTTAATGATAATTGAAGGTTTAAATTTTATTCATAATGGAGGAGGCATTTTTATTCCCAAATGTATTGTCTCAACGAACACTTCGAGTAACAACTATTGGTTATATTATTTTCTCAACCATGGGAAATTTTTTTAATTTGAAACGTGGCAAGCCTTTTCCATATACTCTTTTTATGTCACTTGTTTCCAGCAATGGATGGGTCTTTGGTTTTTGTGGCTTCGTAATTTTTGGCCATGGATCTTTCAGCTCTGTCCCTGATTTTGTAAATGGGCTAATAATTGGCATGTCATTTCACTTAAATCAAATACAGGGTTTCATATCTATTTATTCTCACTGTGGTGGGATCTAGGGTGGATCTTCTTAATTGTGGAGTCCATGATATTGAACAAAATAATGGAATTAATTCAGCCATCCTATGTCATTCCTAAATTATCAATTCTCTATCTGGGTGATTCTTGGGAAATGACTCTAGATTTATTGTTGAATTTTGGATGAATGGTTATAACGCCACCTATATATTAAATCCCCTATTCCTCTAGAGTATTCATGTGTTTTCATCCCATCCCAGTTTAAAATAAGTTAGTTTCCTTGCCAGTAGCCTTATATAGTTTGGAGTTCAGTCTCTCGTATGAAATGGAAAAATTTCCAACCTCCTCAGAAAAATTCCACCTCGACCTTGTGCTCGACATTCTTTTGGACACTTCTGAGGATATATTAGTTTCCATTAAAAATATCAAAGACATGGTAGAAAGGCAAAATAATGTATTCCATCTCTTCCTGGAAGCATAAACTCCTCAGAGCTCAAAGTTAATGAAAAAAATGGAGCTCAAAGTTAATGAAAAAATATAAAGGGGTATAAAATATATTAATGAAAAATGGATACCTACAATATCCAGTGAAAGTAGGTATTTTTAAAACTAGGATGGTGTATTTGATTTGTATTGATATGGGGTTAAATAATGTGATTTTTATAGGTACTTTCCAATAGGTAGTCAAATTTTTATGAAACCAGCTCCAAAAATAGAAGAAAAGAGAGATCAACGCCTTAGAAATAAGCCACTTCAAGGGGGAAATCTCATTTACATGATATAAATGAAAAAGTCTTGGATGATAGAAATGAAAAAACCTCCTTCTATATATAGGAGTCCATGGGGTCACAATATAATCCTAGTCGACCTAACAATAATAATGTAAGGGCACAATAATAACAATACGGGGGTTGCAGGGGTACAACAATAACAATAAGGGGGCTATATAAACCACAATAAGGGACTACACTAGTAATATAGGGACCTAACATGCTCCTCTCCTTCAAAAAATTTTTGTCCTCAATGCTTGAGTAGCTCTGGATGCTTCTGTATAAAATTCTCATCCTCCCATGTAGAATCTTTAGTGGGTAAGTTCTTCCACTTGATGAGATACTCTGAAATTGATCGATTTCGTAGCTTTGGAGTTCTTGTTTCCATGACTGCTTCAGGTTCCAATATGATTTTTACTTCCTCATCAAGTTCGGGCAATAGTGTTTGAACTAGAAGTTTGGGACCTATAACCTTCTTTAAGCATGAAACATGGAAAACTGGATGCACTCACAAAGAAGTTGGAAGCTCCAATTTGTATTCCATACTACCAATATTTTGCAACACCTTGTAAGGAACATAGTAATTTGACAATAACTTATTATCCTTCTTATCTTGCTTAAGGGACATTTTTTTGAATGGTTGTAGTCGTAAAAATACCCAATCTCCTACATCAAAACTTCTCTTCTTGCAATGTTGATCTGCATGTTGTTTTATTCTATTTCATGCCAAATTTAGGTTATCCTTTAAGAGTTGGGGAACTTGTTTTTGATGCTTGATGTGATCTTCCATTGCTTGAATGTTAGAATTTTCTCTTAAAGATGATGTGATGGACAGTGGATGACATCCATAAAGTGCCATAAATGGGGTCATTTTTTCTGCAGTATGGAAGGAATTTTTATACCACCATTCATCCAAAGGTAACCACATGACCCATTGTGTTTGTTTATCATATTCAAAACAAAAAATATATCCTTCCAAACATTTTTTCACTATCTTAGTTTGGCCATCAGATTGAGGATGATAAGATGAGCTATGAGCTAGTTGAGTACCCAAAAATGAAAATAATTCCGTCCAAAAATGTAAAGCAGAAATGGGATCTCTGTCACTTACAATAATCTTGGGTTTCCATGTATCTTTTTAATTGTTTCCATAAATGTAGTATCAATTGTACTTACTTTAAATGGATGAGATAATGCGCAAAAGTGTGCATACTTGGTAATTCTATCAACTATCACCATGATGACACTCTTTCCTTCAGACCTAGCTAAACCTGTGACAAAATCCATTGAAATATCCTCCCAATATTGACTTGGAATGGATAAAGGTTGTAGAAGACTCATGGTCTTAATTGTTTCAAATTTATTTTCCTGGAAAACCAAACATTCTGCCACAAACTTTTGAATATCATATTTAAGGCCATCCCAAAAAAATTCTTTCTTCATCCTGTGGTAATTTTTAAAAAATCCAGAGTGTCCTCCCAAAGGAGAAGTGTGCAATTCAAAAGGAATATTTTGTTTTAGTTGGGAATTATTACAAATATATAAGCAATATTTGTACCATAAGGAATCATTTTTCCAACAAAATGTATCAGATGTAATAGGATCTTGCTGTAACTTTTGAATGAGTGTCAAAACTTCTTCATCCATCTTCCATTCATCCCTTGCTTCGATTACTCAATCTGGTTGGATAATAGAAATGGCACAAAGAAATTCTTCCACCTCTTCATCCTTCCTTGAGAGTGCATCTACAACAATAATTAGCTTCCCTTTTTTGTATATGATTTCAAAGTCATAACCCATCATCTTTGTGACCCAGTTTTGTTGCTCTTCTGAAGATAGTCTTTGTTCCAAAAAGTGTTTAAGACTATCATGATCATTTTTTACCTTGAAGTGTCCTCCCATTAGGTAAGGTCGTCATTTCTTTAGTGCATGTATTATTTCCAACATTTCCTTCTCACAAATAGCTTTCTGTAAATACTTTCCTTTGATTGGAAGAATTTCAAAAGAAATGGGTCTTCCTTCTTGAATTAAAACAACACCAATTTGATTTCCTGAGGCATCACATTCTACAATAAAGGTTTTTGTGAAGTCTGATGTAGCTAAGACCGGTGCTAGGCACATTGCCTCTTTAATATGTTCAAAGGCCTTAGTTGCTTCAGGAATCCATGAAAATGCATATTTCTTCAATAATGTTGTAGTTAGAGGTAAAATGCTGCAGTCTTCCCATACCTTTGTTTTATTCGTACAATACCTTGTTAACCCAAGAAATCCTCTAAAATTATTTATGGTTGTGGGGATTTTCCATTCCCCAATGGATTTAATTTTTTTAAGGTCTACCTTAACACCATCATGAGATACAATATGACCCAAATATCCCACATCCTATTCTCTAAAAAAACATTTGGAGGTTTTTTCATATATTTTTTTCTCCTTCAATAGTTTGACCACCCTATGAACATGTTGAATATGATCCTTCCAAGACTTGATATAGATTAGTATATCATAAACCCTTGAAATGGCAAAGGCATTGGTAAAGCTAAAGTTAATGACCAAAAATTCATAATGCTCCCTCATGAGTTAAATTTTTTTTTTAGAATATCTTCAATCTTCATTCTTAATTCGATGATATCCTTAATGAAGATCCAACTTGGTAAAATAAATTGCTCCATGTAATTCATCCAAACATTGGAGAATGAGAAGTTTATCTTTTATAGTGAGCTTATTGAGCTATTAAGCTCCCTATAATCTGCACATGTACCATGATACATCCTTTCTGTAAATTAAATACCACCGGAGCATAGAAAGAACTTTGACTAGGCTAAATTATACCATCCTCTAACATTTCTAGAATCATACGTTCAATTTCACTCTTTTGGACATACGGATATCTGTAAGGCCTGATGTTTGGAGGAACACTTTTTGGAATAAAATGAATAGCATTATCATGATCATGAATAGGTGGGAGTCCTTTGGGAGTTTCAAACACCGTGGAATGATTGTCCAAGACCTTTTGGAGATCAGGATAAATAGTTTATTTTGATGTTTGAACTTCTAGTGAGCATAATTGTGCAGTTACGCCTCGTTGTTCTTTCTTTAGAAGCTTTATCATAACATTAGAGCTTATTATCTTTCACGGCTTCCCTGCGATACCCCAGAATTCAACTTCCTTTCCCTCTAAAAAAAAATTCAAGAAAAGTTCCTGAAAATTAAAAGCCACCGTCCCCAAAGATTGTAACCATTGTACTCCTAGTACAACATCAGCACCTCCCATTGGAATGGAAAGCATTGGGCTATTCAATATATATTTCCCCATGGTTAGCTTGATATTATGGCATTCTCCTAAGCAATTTCTAGTTCCTCCATTTGCAACCATCATTTGACATTCTCATGTTGGGTATAGGAAGAAATTCAATTCATTGGCTACCTTACAATGAATACAATTATGGGTACTACCCGAATAAATCAACGTTGTTACCTTTTTCTTCTTGATATGTCCTTCTACCTTGAGAGTTTGAGGAGTGGTAATTCCTGCCAATTCATTACACGATATGGTCGGAGTCATTTCTTCTTTCTCTAGGGCTGATTCCTGGTGTATATCCTCTTCTTTTTAATTTTCTTGTTCATTTTCTTCCTTCTCTTCACAATCTATGTAAAATAATTTCTTCTCATCGCACTTATGACCTTTAGGGTATTTGCTATCACAACTGTAGCAAAGCCCTTTTTCTCTTTTTTCTTCCAATTTTTGTGGTGTCAACCTTGTAGGTTGTGGAAGTCTAGGAGTAGAAAAACTTCCATCTTTATAGATGTGAGTGGTAGACTTCATTTTTTCCATAATTTTAAATTCATTTTTTCTTGCCAACCTCAATGCTTTCTCCAATGAATCAAGTTCCCAAAGGCAGACCTCATGTTGGATGTTATCCTTTAAAGTCCCCATGAAGACATCAATCATGTGTTCCTCTGGAGTATCATTTACCCTTATATTCAATTTTTGGAAGTCCTCAATGTGCTCCACCACTGAACCCTTTTGTTTGAGATTTATCAATTGGCTAAAGAAGGTGTTTCTCTTTGTATCCTCATAATGTGCTATCATTTCCTTCATGAAAATTGACGAAGTGAAAATTTCTTTATGGGATCAAAGCCATCAATACCATAAAAATGTATTTTGTTCTAAATATAAATTTTCAATGCGTACATTTTGTGTGTTTTGCACATTATTGATATCAAAATATTGCTCCATCTATAGTAATATCCATGTTACCAGATCCTTGCCATCAAAATTCCTCATATCGGTCTCTGGAATATGGTGAGTCTTCAATCCAAAATTAGAGTTTATGAAATCCAAATTAACATTTACTTTGTTTTCATCATGAGTTTCATCTACTATATTTTTTCCATTAGGAAACATTTCTTGTATCAACTTTGTCAAACCTTCCATGTCTTCTTTTAGATCATTCTTCATGTCTTCCATGTTGTCTTTCATTTTTTCCTCTATAACATTGATCTTAGCTTCCATGCCATCCATCTTAGCTTCCACACCAATCTTCAAACTATCCCCAATAGCTTCCATGCCCTTCTTCAAACCATTCATCTTAGTTTCCACGCCTTTCCTCAAAACTTCCATTTCATTTTTTTTCTCTTTGTGAGAGTGAAATTTGGTGCACTTACTCTTGTAATTTTGATATGTCATGTTGCACTTCTTCATCTTCATGATTCATAGTAGAGTATTATGAGGGCTTAATGGTTGTTGAATTCTTTTTCCGAGGCATTTTGAAACCCGATACTGATATCTATGCTTCAATATGCCCTTGGAATCACCTCAAATTGATTTTTCAAACAAGACTTCTGCAATTTGAAAAAAAAATACACAATTTTTTCTTGCTTTTGAGGAGTTCGATATTGAAACTAAATTATATCTGTAATTTTGGATCTTAAATATCTAAAATTTGGTCTTGTAGTATCCCTTTGAATCTTCTTTCCAATGCCACAGTTCTTACCTGCTTTGGATGCTTCAAGGCAAAGTTATGCCCAATCTCCCACAATGGCATAATTATGGACTCGTTCAGAAGAGAGAACTTGTATGGTGTGCCACATGTCACTGTTTCCTCCTTCTTCTTTGAAATTGATACACATGAAGCTAAATTCCGTGAAATTTAGGGCACTTTTTACATAATCCCAATCTTATTCTTAGAGAGAGAGTTATGGCGATTTTTCCACAGTCACTTCTTTGAGATGAAATTCGGGAGCCAAAAAAAATCCTAATTTCCACATATCATATCTCCAAAAATATTGTGAGCCAAGATCTAAAATTATTAGACGACGTTCCTTGGGATTTCGGCTTCACGTTATAAAAATTTCAGCTTCTAAACCTTCGTAGAAAAAAATATATAGCAAAAATTCCACGACGACCTGTTTGGAGCAGCGAAACCATATAATCTGAAGCTCTTATACCAAATGTTATGAAACCAGCTCCAAAAATAGAATAAAAGAGAGATCAATGCCTTAGAAATAAGCCACTTCGAGGGGGCAACCTCCTTTACATTACATAAATGAAAAATTCTTGGATGATACAAATGACAAAACCTCTTTCTATATATAGGAGTCCATGGGGTCACAATATAATCCTAGCTCACGTAACAATAATAATGTAAGTGCACAATAATAAAATAATAATGTAAGTGCACAATAATAAAAATATGGGGGTTACAGGGGTACAACAATAACAATAAGGTGGCTATACTAACCACAATAAGGGACTACACTAGTAATATAAGGACCTAACACAAATTAAGGGTATTGCTTAATATTCCACGAACGCACATGATATGTGAGATTCATTAAGTGAAGCCCAAGTAGTATTTTGCAAATATGTTTCCCTAAGTTTCTATATAATTTTTTCTTGATACTTAGGATTTTCTAAATAGTTTATAGTGGATATGTTTTCACTTTAAGTTTGAATCACAAACATATTGTGGGAAATCTTTCTAAATAGTTGTTTCTTAATAGTAAGTTTGTATGTGAAAAAATAAGTAAGGGTTCTAGTCCTTAATCCATCATCTATTGATACTAAAACTCTTACCCATTTTTTTTTTGTAAAAGGACTAAAAAATTTATTATTAAAATTTTATGGTAAAATTTCTCATAAATTAAGTGGAAATATAAATTTTAGTAAAATTCTTTACTAAATTGGAAGACAATCTCAACCAAAAAAAAAAGTTTGTCTACTTATTAACATATTTTTTTCAAATAAATTATATTTAATACCAATAAATTTACTTAAGTGAAACAAAATCCAATCAAATTTTAATGAAAAAACCCCTCTATTTAAATATCAATATACCATAATATAATTTCCATTTTCTCCCTCCTTTAATCATTCTTCTCTATTGTCACTTTTTCCCTTCCATTCAATTTTTAGTCCATGATTTTCTTATTTCTATTGCCTTGCAATAGTAGGATATTGTCGGAATTATTTACATGTTTTATATTATTAAAAAATAAAAATAATGAGCTTTGACTCTTATCTATGATAAATATGCCAATGGCTATTAGTCATTCGGCTACATTGTCACTGATTATATAATGGGTACTCCAACTGCCCCTATGGTTATGGTTGATTCTAACGTTACATATCATCCCTCTTTCATTACGTATCTTCCCTTTTATTAATTTTAACAAATAAAGGTGTAGTAAGTTTAGTCTCGTCCTTTTTATTTTTGTGTTTCTTAGTTATGGTATAAAGGTCTAATTATTTGGGGAATTAAGAGTATTTCACGAGGATTGTCCATAGATTTTATAAGTTCATTGTTAGTTTATGCAACAATCAATAAGTATGAACTATCTTCATGTCTCGAAAACATGTCCATGATAAAAAAAATCTTAAAATTTTTAGCTAGAAACCTATACTGTGTCGATGAATTAGGTCACATGTTTCCCAACCCTTTATCCATGTCTTTTAATTTTCTTAATGCTAAATCAAGTCTCTTTTATTATTGATAATGCACCTCATTTCACGAGCGCAAAAAAATTCACAATCATAATTTTATTAATTTGAGAGTGCAAGCTTCGTGATCCATAACATATTAGATTATAAATCTTCGAGGAAATTTTCATGAGAATTTCAGATCGACGCGTTTCGAACTACCAACCGTAGAATCCCGATGATGAACTACGCTTGGTAGTTCAAAAACGCGTCGGTCCTAAAAATTCTCAAGTGATTTTCCGGAAGATTTATAATCTAATAATTTTATTAAGTTATTGTTGAACTCCTATGTGTTTTGAGTGTGATATCCAATTGGTTTTACTTATTATTTCAATTAATCCCTTTTTTTCTTACTTTTCCCAAGATACCTCTTAAGGAATTAGGAATGGGAACTATTATTTATTTGGTTTGAAAATGATTTCCAATTTAATTTCCTTCTCTTATATCAAATAACTCTCTATTCTTTCTTTTGACTAAATTTCGGTTTCTTCAAACATTAAAATTTGGTAATACCATTAAAACTATTTCAATTATTATTAACTAAGTGTAGCTTTCCTTAGAATGAGATATTTGGAAATATCAATCGTCTCATATTCTATATCCATTTGTTTTTTTTTCTTTTTAGTTTTACATCATTACAACTTTTGTAAATATTAACTTAGTTGTGTTCTTTATTTTTTTCCTTTGGAAAAAAATTGTAATTTTCTTCATTACGTGAAAATTTTCGAAAGATCCTTCGTATAATTTTATGTGAGAATCTAGCTCAAGTGAGGAAAAAATATTCACTCAACGTATAATTTTTTGAAAAAAATCGCATTGTTCATCTTTATGAGTTGATCAAAAAGAGTTTATCCAAAAACAATTGGTCAAAAAATTCAACCTTTTTATGAGTGAACGCATAAATACATATACATATAGTTCCAAAAAATTATAGCAAAAAAACCATTGCAAATTTTAAAAATATACCTTGTTTTAGTTCCTTTGATGGACCGAAGGCCTCTCTATGAAATGCCTATGAGACTATTCGTAGTTTTTTTCAATTCCTTGTCTCCTTTATCATCCATTGGCATAAAAATAGTTGAGTACCCTCTTTGTAAATGGAATTTCCATCTATGTTATGCTCCCTATATACCGATAGCCCGATATGTTATTAAATGAGATTTTATTAACAATACATCCTTTAACAAGGGAAAAATTAAATGGTTGTGCCATCTTTGTGTTTCCTTAAATTATTTTATCACAAGCATAGAGTCCCCAAAAATTTACAATGACCCGTAATGATTTAGCAAAAGAAGTAGAAGCTTTAAGGCCAATGGTTATGCATAGTTGTTTTACCCCTTGCATAGCCCTATCTAACGTGAGAAATAATGTGTGATGAGAGAGAGAGAACTAAAATTCCTCCACAATATCCCTCTCATTGGGACACCCCATCAAAAAAATCCAATAGACGAGACTTGTCAATGTCCTCTATATGGATGACTTGGAGATGGTGGATGTTTGTTATCAAAGGAAGGAGGGAAAAATGGAGAGTTTGTGCTATATTTTTTCTATATTGGACAAGATGTCTTGAAAAATAGCCCTATCTCCGAGCTAGCCATAACTCAAAGCATATTAACTAATGTAGGGGTATAAATTTCTTTATCCCAAGAAATTACCACCTTGTTTTCCCACGTGTCTATCATGTTTTTCTCCTTTCCACCGATTGCTTAGGTCCAATCTCTAATATACTATTCAGATCGCTTAGAAACATGCTCTAAAAGGTAAATGTTCATCTCAACTTATATATTAAACTAAGAAGGTCCTCTTTTTTTTAACATGAGGTTACCTGCGTGGGACCTCTCACAGTCACGAGACACTTCATATCACAAATTTGGTTTTTGTTTACATTTGGTCATGACAAACTCTGCCTGTCCTGTTTAACTGTGTTTGTTGCTAGGAAGAGTTGAGGCCCAAATTTTGAGTGTAGTCCCCAAAAGGAGAAAATCTCGCATAGTGTATCCTCCTCGAATTCTCGATATGGATATGGGAATTTTTTAGGCTACTATGTATTCACGACAAACCTCTAATATACCTACTATAATTCCTAGTTGTTCTACACTTCCCACCCTTGTGCTCGAATTGTTGTAAGTGTAGGATCTACCACCTCATTTAGTGTGGAAAGGCCATTTTTGTTTAGAAGGGTTGCCAAATTATGTGGTAAATATTATTATAATTCATATCTCGAAATCCATAGGTCCAAGCCTACCCTAATCCTTATCTCGTTTCTTATCTCATGTGATAAGCCTTCCACGATGACCGAAAAGGATAAGAGGACTTCCCTCCAAATAAAGATGTTGTTCCGTCTTTTTTATTCATTACCAATTATTCCACAGCCGTACCCCGGTAGAATTTATTTCATGTGGACCACCGATGACCATAATTGTTAGTCATAACAAGTCTCCAACATACCTTTGTTATCAAAAATTTTATACCCCATCCCCTTAAGCCCTTAGGCAATCGAATATGTCCCATTTCTCCCATGGGAGGGTTATGGTTCCTCGAACCTTCCTATAGAAAACAAGATCATAATATAATATTCTTATAGGATTCCTTTCTAAGATCTAAGAGAGTTACATCCAATACAATGGGATAGCCTCAAGCACCAATTGGATGAGAACTAGATATCCAACCCTTGAAATCCATCTTAGGCTCCAAATTTTTAACCTCTTTTCATTTTTTATAATATTTTGGCTTAAGATGAAACCCCAAACTTTACCCCTTATTATATGCTTAATATCTTATGTCATCTTCCCCCAATATATATCCCCTAATCTCGAATGTACATGGTATGATAATACCCCCCACCGAAGCCCACTAGGGGTAATACCATACCATGTGCATTCATATTAGGGGATACATATTGAAGGGAAATGACATAATATATTAAGCATATAATAAGGGGTAAAAGGTTTTTATATTGATAGGTAAATAAAAAATGGAGCTCAAAGCCCACCGGGGGTAATACCATACCATGTGCATTCATATTAAGGGATATATATCAAGGGAAAATGACATAATATATTAAGCATATAATACTTGGTGTGTTTTTTATATTGATAGGTAACAAAAATGGAGCTCAAAGTTAATGAAAAAAATATAAAGGGGTATAAAAACATTAATGGTAAAAAATGGATACCCACAATATCGAGTGAGAGTGGGATTTTTTAACCAGGGGTGTATTTGATTCGTATTGGTAGGGGGTTAAATAATTTGATTTTTAGAGGTACTTTCCAATATGTAGTCAAGTTAATGGTATTTTCTTATATGCCACGAAAGAAAGCATGTGATATGTCACATTCATTGACTAAAGCCTCGTGTATTTTTGCAAATATGTTTTCCCAAGTTTTATGTAAATTTTAGTTAATACTTAAGATTTTCTACATAGTTTATAGTGGATATGTTTTCACTTTAAGTTGGAATCACAATCATATTGTGGGAAATCTTTCTAAACATTTGTTTGTTAATATAAACTTTGTATGTGAAAAACTACATAAGGGTTCTAATCCACAATCCATCATCTATTAATACTAAAACTCTTACCCATTTTTTTTTAAAGGACCAAAAACATTTATTATTAAATTTTTATGGTAAATTTCATAAATTAAATGGAAATATAACTTTTAGTAAAATTATTGAATAGATGAAAAATAATCTCAACCAAAAAAATAAGCTTTTCCAATTATTAACATCTCTATTTCAAACAATTTATATTTAATATCAAGAAATATGCTTAAGTGAAACTAGATTCAATCAAATTTTAATGAAAAAACCATCTATGTGTATATCAATAAACTATAATATGATTTCCATTTTCTGCCTCCTTTAACCATTCTTCTATAACTATTCTTCTAAAGTGTCCCTTTTTCCCTTCCATTCAATTTTAGTCCATGATTTTCTTATTTATATAGTCTTGGAATGGTAAGATATTATGAGAGTTATTTATATGTTTTATATTATTAAAAAATAAAAATAATGAGCTTTGTCTCTTATCTAAGATAAATATGCTATATGCTATTGCCTATTAGTCATTGGGCTACATTATCACTGATTATATGATTATTTTATGGGTAATCCAACTTCCCCTATGGTTATGGTTGATTTTATTGTTACATATCATCCCTCTTTCGATTACATATCTTCTCTTTTATTATTTTTAAGAAATAAAGGTGCAGTAGGTTTAGTCTCATCCTTTTATTTTCGTGTTTCTTAGTTATGGTATAAAGGTCTAATTATTTGGGAATTAAGAGGATTTCATGAGGATTCTCGTGAGATTTTATAATATCATTGTTACTTTATGCAACAATCAATACGTATGAACTATTTGCATGTCAAGAAAACATATCCATAATAAATAAATAAAGAATTAAAATTTCAGCCGAAACCAATAAGTCCGTGAAATGAGAAAATTCTTTCACCATCATTATTTTTATTAAGTTATTGTTGAACTCCTATGCGTTTTGAGTGTGATATCCAATTATTTTCTTTATTATTTCAATTAACTTTTTTTTTCGAGTTTCCCAAGATACCTCTTAAGGACTTAGGAATGGGAACTATTATTTATTTGTTTTTAAAATGATTTCCAGTTTAATTTCTTTATTATATCAAATAACTCTCTATGCTTGCTTTGACTAAATTATCTCTTCAAACTTTAAAATTTGGCAATGTCATTTGAGCTATTTCAATTCTTTTTAACTAAGCGTACCCTCGAATGAGATACTTGGAAATATTAATCTGCGTATATTCTATATCAATTTTGTTTTTTTTATTTCCTTTTAAGTTCCCATTGTTACAACTTTGGTATAATATTGACTTAGTTATGTCCTTTAATTTTTTCCCTTTGGAAAAAAATTGCAACTCTATTACCATAAATAGTCATATTACATTTTATTGATGGATAGTTGAAAATATTCTTTCGAAGAGCTTTTGGATAATTTTTGTGAGCAACTAGTTCAAGTGAGGAAGAAGATTCACCGAGCATATATTTTTTTTGAAAAAAATCACATTGTTCCTGCTATGTGCTGATCAAAAAAGAGTTGATCCAAAAGTAGTTGGTCCAAAATCTTAACCCTTTTTATGAGTGAATGCATAAATATATACATATAGTTCAAAGGCAATCATAGTCAAAAACCATTACAATTTTAAAAAAGATAGTTTTTCTTAGTTCCCTACATGTCGATGGACTAGAGTTGCCCCCTCTATGAAAGGCCTATGATACTATTCGTAGTTTTTTCACCTTCGTCTCCTTTATCTTCCATTAGCATAAAAACGCTGAGTACTCTCTTTGTAAATTGCATTTCCATTTGTGTTATGCTCCCTATAGACATGATAGTCTTATATGTTAATAAAGGAGATTTTATTAATGGCCAAATCCTTTAACAAGGGAAAAAGTAAATTTTTGTGCCATCTTTGTGTTCCTTAAAAATGAGTTCATCACAAGCATAGAGTCCCAAAATTTGTAATGACCGGTACGTTTTCTAGTGCAAAAAGAAGAAGAAGCTTTAAGTCCAATGGTTGTGCATAATACTTACCCCTTTCCTAGCCCTATCTAACACGAGAAAGAGTGTGTATCAAAGAGATTAAGAACCAAACTTCCTCCACAATATCTCTGGGGACACCCCCATCAAGAAAAATACAATAAAGACGAGACTTGTCAATGTCCTCTATATGGATGAATTGGGAGGGTGGAGGTTTGTTCTTGAAAGGAAGGAGAGAAAACTCGGCAAGGGTTTGTGCTATATTTATGTTTAGAATGGAGAGGATATCTTGAAAAATAGCCCATTCCCCGAGCTAGCCATCCCCCCCCCCCCCCCCCCCCCCCGTATTAATCGATGCACGGGTATAAATTTATTTATCCCGGAGAATGCTACCACCATGTTTTCCATGCGTCCAACATGTTTTCTCCTTTCCACCGATTGTTTAGGTCCAACTTCCCTGCGTAGACTATCCAAATCGCTTTTGTGAAATGAGAGTCCAAAAAAAATGGTAACTAATTCCTCCCGAACTTTAAAAATGTTGCCCCATGTGTGGACTTTATCTTTTATGAGACACCATGCATAAAAAGGTGTTTTTTTTGTACATTTGAATTTCCATAGAGTTATCCACCACTAATCTTGTTCACCGTCCGATTTGTTGCTATAAGATAAGCCGATAGCCCAAATTTGGAGTGTAGTCCCCAAAGGGGAAAGGTTCGGCATAGCAGTCCTCCTTGTCCTCAGATGGATATGGGAATGTTTGAGGGCTATTATGTAGTCACTCCAAACCTCTAAGATATGTACCATACTTATTTGTTCTACACTTTCCCACCCTTGTAGCTCGAATCATAGAAGATGGGATCTTCCACCTATTTAGTGTGGAAAGGCCATTTGTGTTTAGAAAGGTTGCCAAATTATGTGGTAACTGAGAGACATTTCTCATCCTAACCATAGGTCCAAGTCTACCATCATCTTTGTCTTGTTTCTTATCTTATAGGATAAGCCTTCCAGCACACAGACTCAAATGATGAGGAGGACTTCCCTCCAAATAAATAAAAAGATGTTGTTTTGTCTTTCTTTTTAGATTTATAACCAATTATTCCGCAAAGTCTCAGAAATGTGATTTCCTGTGTGGACTAATCAGATGTCCTGTGTAAAAATTATTAGTCATGCAATAAGTCTCCAACATGCCTTTCCCACCAACACTTTTGCAAACATTGGAAATTTTTTAGACCCCATCCTCTGTTTTTAGGTACTATACTATGCCCTGATTTTCCATGGGAGAATTGTCCTCGTTGAACCTTCCTATAGAAAACAAGATCCTAATATGTGAATCTTCTCTAGGATTCCTTTTAGGATCTAAGAGAGTTACATCCAATACACTAGATAGCACTAAGTACCAATTTGATTAAGAACTAGACGTCCACTTCAAAATCCATCTTGTGCACCAAATTTTTAACCTCTTTTCCACTGCTATCACTCACTATCTAATATTTTTAGTAATAATTTGGCTTAATATGAAACCCAAAATATTTTAAACTTCATCAAAATGAATGAGTAAATAAAAATAGCAAAAAATCAAATTCGACATCGTTCAAATCATGAATGGAGAGGGGTTGACTTTAAGTGGACATTTATTTGCATGCACTTATTTTTAGCAATTGCAAAGAAGCATTCACAGTGGTTTCTTCGATGAGAATTGTTTCTAAATAGAAGGATAGCGTCAACAAAAATCGTGTGTTCGATTGCCAAGTTTTTCTCCATGCTTATTCTCGTGTATCCTCTCTACTTTTTCCATAGTTAAGGGATCCTACCTGTGATCGACAACCATCAAAATCAAGAGAATTGGAGATAGGGGGAAGCCTGACACATGCCTCTCTAAGCATAGAAGAAATGATAAAGGTTTAAACCTCATCGATGAGGACCACAAAGGGAACCGAGGTGATGTACCCCATTACCCGTGATATGAATGGGACCTCAAAGCTCGTATGGGTCGAAGGGAGAGAAATGTTGTAGGTTGAACTTAATCGTGTTTTGACAGTAGGTCCCCATATTTATCCCACTAATAATCATTATTTGAGGTTGTGTAAAACCTACTAAGATACACCAATGTCTTCATGAATTTGGCATACTTCAAAAAAACAAAACTATTCTCTAGATACCCCTTTTGACAAGATTGGATTAATCACGCATGCTATAACATTTTCATCACATTGTAAATGCAAATGTAGAAGGAGATTCAAGAGAAATAATTAAAATATTATGGACTCATCCATTTTGGGATAATAACTATAAAGGTTGAGTCATGATGTTAGTGGTCCCTTCAGTTTGTCTATATTCCTCAACCACTCGAGCACATCTACCCCAATTAGATCAAAATGTGCTCTGTGAATACCCATTGACATCTATCCAACTGCAAGTACATTATCTTTTTGAAATTTATGTGGGGCACGGGATTTCATTTTCGGTAACTTGGATCCATTAGTACATTTTCAGAAGCCATGCACAAAATGTAGAAAAACATAGGCCACTTGAAATATGTCCACAATGGAGGTTTCATTTTGGGATTCAAAGAGATGGTTGAAGTGATGTTTCCCCACCCTGGATAGCTCCTCAAAATTTTAGCCTTTTCCTCTTTAGTTAGATAAATTCTAGATATATCAATTTTTTCTCTTGAAAAAAATCTAGAATAATCGTGTGTTCTCATCCCCACATCTGAACAAAAAACTCCCCCATTTTTTAGCCTCCAAAGGACCTTCTTCTCCTCTAAAGCCATTTGGGGATTCTAGTTGTAGTAATATTTTCTTTCTCGTCCTCTATGGAAAAACCCCTTCCTCTAAGTCACGAATGGTAATTACCTGGCTTTCCACCATCCTTAGTTCAAGTTTTTCTCCTTTTCCTTTTAAACATTGACCATTGTAAGGTTGCTCTCTTGACCTTTGTGATATTTCATGTGAACTAGGAAGTGTTGAAACCATATAAATTAGGTTTATAAAAATAGTCTCTCTCTTAAAATAAAGCATAAAATTTCTTCTTATCCAGGAATAATTGAGTTTGAAAGGATGTACTTGCCTTTCCTTCCACCCCCTTTGATCTCCGTGAATATGGTGTAGTGGTCGACTTCCCCACTTCCCACCTATAGTATACCTATGGGGGGTAATATGGGGAACATAGGGAGGTACCCAAGGGACTAATGTGATTTAATAATGTAAGGGGAGAACAAATTACTATAGTTAATAAATAAAGTGATTAATCGATGTTATGCAAGGGACCACAAGTAATTAGGGAATAATGTGATAAGCGCATTCTATTGGATGTATTGAGAATGAGAGGACCCATGTGTAATTTCCCATGGTATTGTGTATGAAGACTATATATAGGCTATAAAATATCCATTGGAGACATGTCGAGTATTTTTTTGTATTGACAAGCATTAGTCATGGAGTGTTCTCCTTCCTTAAGGAGCGATTGTATATTGTTTCCCTACCTCTCATGGTTTCGCAAATATTAATAAAAATATTTTTTCATTATATAAATATCATGTGTTATGTTTTTGGTAATATTTTTAAAATTTATTATATTTACAAGCTTTTAGGTCTACTACAAGTGGTATCAAAGCTCTTTCTTGAGCAAAGCAAGGAATTTTTATTTTCTTCCTTTTCAGCAAGAATTTTGAAAAAAATTGGGGCGACAAGTTTGCAGATCATATCTAAAAATTTTGGTTCAAAAAAAATACATATATAAATTTCTTGCGAAAATATACCCCAGTTCAAAAAAAAAATCGTCTGAATTGGACAATGGATGGAGGAGATATCATTGATTTAAAATCAACTGTTTTGCAGAAACGTTTCTGACAAAAATTCGTGTACAGCGGATTTCAAGTCATTTTTTTGCAATTTTTTTTCCATATTTTCAAGAACATAATTTCATATATAATTTCCTCTCTAAAAATCACTCAATTTGAAAAAAAACATCAGTTGAATCAGAGTCTGCATGAGGGAGATACCATTGATTTAAAATCATCTCCTTTTTAAGAATTTTTTGTGACGACTAGACAATTGCAACACATATATTTGTTCACGGAGTGCCCATCTCATGATTTGAGTTTAATCAGACAATGAAACATGGCTTTTCCATTTCCGAAAACATGTTATAATAAGGATTCTGAGTTGTATTGACTCATTTGTGGCCATTTTAAATTTTCCCCACAAAGTAGGTAATTTTTTTACAAAACCCTCATTATATTTTAAGGGTTATAGCAAGATTATTTTTACACGAAAATATGATGGTCGTACTATTGAAGAATTCATAAAAACTAAAACGTCAAAATTCTCATTTTTGACTACTCTGCAACCTTTTTCTTTAAGCGATGAGGCTCTAATATGGTGGGACTCACTTGGCTATGATCTGATGTAGACACTTTCCAATGATTTTTTTTTTTTTTTAACTCCTCTTAGAAAAGTGGTCTCATGCTAGAAATAAGGACAATAAGAGCCCTCAAGGCTTATTTTCTATTAATATTTCCATATTATATGTTCATGGAAGGATTAAAAAAGAGAACATCATTGTGTCTACCAATCCTAGTGGCAAGCATAATTTTATCAATGTTAATTTAGCTAAAAATTTACAAGTTCTAGCAAAACATATTTAAAACACACACAGTGATAATGACGATGTTCAAATTTATAAATATTTGAAAATTTCTATGGGCATGTGTTGCATTCTTATTTTTATACTTATGATATTGATAATGTGGATTTTGGTTTGGGATACCCTTGGATGGAATATGTTGGTACTATGATTATTAATGTGCAGAAAAAAAATTCTTGAAACTCTAGTATAAAAAGAATAAAAATAAATTACATGATATTTCCATCAATAAACATGTAGAGTCCAAGGAGGCCCAAGCAAAAAAATCTATAAGTACTAACACATCAGATGAGGAGTTTGTGGTGGAAGTAATAATGGAAGGCAAGAACTAAAAGAAAGTAAAACAAACGGAACCTTATACCACTCAAGCTCCATCACGTGGGGAATTGAAGAACGATACACCATTAGTTAAAACTTCGTCATATCACCACCCGCACCACTGAGAAAGACAACAACCTGCAAGGTGTCAAATAATTAGCAACAAGGATGGAAACTCGTGGAATAAAGACAGTGAGGTGTGACAATCTAGCCACAACAAATGAACATAGAGAAATCATAAGAACCAACTTCCATCTCAATCGAGCGAGGCAATGGCTAGATTAAGTGTTCACCTTTATCTTGGATGGCTAGATGCATGTACATGGCACTAGTGGAATACTCTTTTGAGTAGATCTTATTATTTGTGTTCTTCTCATGTTTCATGGACAATAAATGCTTAAGGTGGGTGGAATGTAGTATATATAGGGGGAATAATATGGGGCATTGAGGGAGGTACCCAAGGGAATAATGTGATTTAATAATGTAAGGATGATAAATAAATGGGTAATAGTTAATAAATAAAGTGGTTAAAACACATTATGTAAGGGACCACAAGTAGTTAGGGAATAATGTGATAATCACATTGTACCAGATGTATTGTATTAAGATACCCAAGGTAATTACCCATGGTATTGTGTGTATGAAGCCTATATAGAGGCTAGAGACTCTCCATTGAGACATGTCGAGTATTATTTTGTATTGACAAGAATTAGCTTATGGAGTTTTCTCCTTCCTTAAGGAGAAATTATATGGTTTTTCCCCACCTCAAGGGTTTCTGCACATATTAATAAAAATATGTTCTCCTTCTGGCAATCTCTTGTGTTATGTTTTGGGTATATTTTTCAAATTTATTATATTTGCAGGTCAGGTCTACTACACCACCCAATACCTTAAAAGGGGTATATTTTCCATCATGGGTTCTGCCAAGAAAAAATTATCCAAACACTTAGCAATCCTTGCATCCCCACTTCACTTGTTCCTCTAGGTAGCCTTACTTTTGACCAATTGCACATCCATAAGTTTATGATCCATTAATAAATAGGAGGACAAAGTAGTGAGAGGGCCCAGCCTAGCATGTGGCCTTCATACCTCAACAAATCCCATGGAGAAATTGAAGCCCCTTGCTATTATGATGTTTTATGAGTAGAGAAAATAATTTTTCATTGAAAAATCCAAAAATTGCACTATATCATGGAAAGGGCCATGTACATTTAGAATTCCTAATTCTAGGCCCAACTTGACCAAAAATACTTCTACCCCAAGGGAGGATTCTATTCCATATGAACTAAATAGCTTCACACTCTAGGTATTCAAGCCAACAACCAACCCACCTAATTTTCCTTGAGCATCCGAGCATACAAAATTCCAACCTGGGAGTAAGGCTTCAAGCAATAGTGCCACCCTTTCCCCTTCTTCCAACGTTTCTTTAAGGACTAACACACCTAGGTTACATGATTTTACTAAACTTCAAAAGGCAAATTTTTTAGTCCAGCTTATCGATTGTATGATCATGAGGAAAATCATCCTAGGGTTTTCTCTCCTCTAAGCATCCCATCTATGTATAATTTTTTTCTGGTACCTACATCAAATATGGCCTTTGTATGTGCTTTTGACAAGTGTTATTTTCATCCCTAACTTCTCCCACCTTGAAGGGTTGAAAGAGAGAGGCTTAGGCCCCCACAACAGTGAGAGGAAGTCCATTTAAACATTTGTGGTTTGAGATTATAACGTAAGAGTGAGATTTTGATGAGAATTTCATCAACATTTTCTATTGAGGCTCGACTAAATCTCTCGCCTCATTCTTGTAATTTAAACCTCATAACACTTTCATGCATATGTCTTCCAATTGTGTTTGTATAACATTCTCTATAGAGTTTTTATGCAGTTGAAGAAAAAGTGGGCCCCTTAGTCTATTCTAAAGGGAAATTTTAAAAGAAGAATAAAAGAAAATTTTAAAGGAATAAAAAAAATGAGAAGACACAACTATAAGTGTTTGCTCTTATTCCAAGACTCAATTTAAATCCCATAGACCACAATGTGGTTCATGTCAACTTTAAATGAAATCATGAGAGATAGCGGTATATGAATGATATAATGAACTTGTCTTCCATACATGTGGGATATATAAATTTATTTATTTTTACAACATTTATATCAAGGATGCAAGGCACAACTTTTTGGAGATTTCAATGATTTGAATAGATTGGTTCGTCGAATGGAAAGGATCAGTTTGGTGTGTGGACAATCTACATATCGAATAAATATGGAAACCTTGCAATCTTAAATGATATAAAGGATAAACTAATGAAGGTTGTTGTAGTATTGTGAAAGACAAATACAACAACTCTCTAGAAATGTTGTGCGTCTACTTTTGTCTATGTTCGAGATTCTCAAACAAATATTGGAAGTATATTTTCAAATGAAGAGATAAACCAAAGGAATGTGTTTGGGCTTGTAATTTGGCTGATTGGCAAACCAAATGGCAAGGCAACATATAAAAACCAAGCTTTAGAGCTCTAGGATCTAGCCCTCCTAGTCTCGCAGAGGGATCTCTCAATATGTTTGTAAGGATACAGCTTTGCGTTCGTAAAGGTTTATTTTAAGCTAGTTATTAAGTGCAAAGTTTTGCTTTGTTTATTGGTTGGATAGAGATGATCTAGGCAGTATAGATAGAGTGGAAATCTACAATCCATCATAAATGGAGTCATGTGGAAGTCTAAACAGCTCGTATCGATGAATTTGGGGAACCAAAGAGAAAATCTAACTTGGTCAATGGATCTCGTGGAATCATATAGGTGTGATGGGATGAAAAATAAAGGATTTGGAAGGAAAAGTAGAACTTTAAGGGTTGTTTAAGACTCCTTAATTATGTATACCTTTTTGAACAAAGGGACTTGCAACACTATCTAAACACAAAGAAATATTAACAGCTGTGGCTAACCATGAATTCTACCAACATACTTTATGCACATATGCAAGACAAACTTTTAAGCAAGACAAAGAAGGAGAGGAACACTGTATATTCTAATTTGCTTTCACTTAAAGGAGTTAGAAAACATGTAATAAACACAACTAATTGCATCTCATAAAAGGGGGAACACCCAAGCATCTAAAACTGCAATTATAAGACCTTCAAATATGACTATCTCAAAGAAGAAACGTAGGAAAGATTGGAGAAAATCCCTTCCCCGCTAAGCCGTGGACAATATCGTTTGAAAGATGTTTTCTAAATAGTTTTCAAGATGTTAAAGGTGCGGTGGAAAACCATAATCAAACTTGACAACAACTATTTGAACTATTCTAAAATGAAAACTTAAGTGTTTAAAATTAGTTACACTACTTAATAAAACCTTTCAAGCATGAAAACATAAAGGCAAGAAGAGCAAATGGTGCCTAAGGTGCTTCTAGGAGACATTTCTTAGCCTAAGCTTTTTACCTCATCGCAAGCAAAGCATAATGGAACAATGTAAAAGAAATAAAATGAACGAATAGAGAGTACTTCACCAAAATGAGGCTCGGGATCCAATGGTATAGCCTTCATCAATCAGAAAGCAAAGACATCCACTTTCTTCAAAGCATCAATTCTCTTCAAAACAGCTGGTCTATGTATTACTTCAAAAATTCATCAAATGCCAAACTTTTACAAAGAGAGTTCGAACATGATTTATAGGTGAATGGGAAGGAGATGTGACAGAGATGGCCTTAATGGTTAATTAAAACAAGTAGATGAAAGGTATCCGAACGCCCATCCCCGTGCCATAAATATTACATTAACTTTCTTGCCCAATCTAGTAACTTTCATAGACTTTGAGGTACATCTGGTAGGTTGTAGTAACTCCAACGTGTGCTTTATGGAGAAGTCTTCGCTCAAGCAATACCATGTCTTTTCTTCTCGGTATAAGAAATGTATGAGTATGGGTTTTAAGACTACCCATACCTTTTTAAAATAACTCGCCTTAACATTTTTAAAGAATTTTTGTCAACGCAATAACCTGCCAAGGCGTATTTTAGTCCCAGGAGGAGTAAATAGTGCTAGCGTATGTACACCAAGCTCTCCTCTCGTTGATTTGTCCATCTTTGTCCTTTTTTTAACCCCCGTTTTTAGCTTTCGATCGTGTTTTTATCTATGTACTCGTAGGTTAGCTTTGGATTTCCGATTTATGCTTTAACTCGACTTTCAATGATCTCCTTGTCTTCTTTTGTGTACATGTGGTTGCACCGAGGGTTTGGCCGAGTAATCATGTTCATAAAACACTTGATTATGCTTTGAAATTCTGTCTTTTGGCCCCTTTTGCCACCATTTCCTTGGCTGTGGGAGACTTGTGGATTAATCCACCATTAAACCTCGCACATGACGACAAACTCGTTAAAATAAAAACCTACGGTGGGGCATAAAACTCGATTCGCAGGTTTTGTGAGAGGTGGGAGAGCAAAACAAGTAAAGAATGTGTATGTAGCTGAGGATGACCACAGGACAACATCAAGAAATCGTGGTTCAAACATAGTTTTGGCGCGAAGATTTGGAAAGGTGATATAGAAACCGGCAACAGCTTTCGCATGGGTGCAGTGTGGTAAGTGGTTTGGAACCGATCGAACACGATACCGTCCAATGGCTTACACATATGCTCCCGAAAACTCACCTATTTCGCATTCAAAATGCTCGATCGAACTCTTTTCGTGAAATGAATGCGAAATGGAAAGCTAATCGTCTGACATAAGAACGTTGTGACTCACGACCGTAAGCGAGCGCGAAAAATGGAGAGATGTGCGAGAAAACATATGGTGGGGCTAGGGTGATGTGGTTGGACTATTTCGGTAGCAAGGGGTCGTGGTTATATCCAATGTGCGTTGTGGTTTATAGTGCCATGTACCCGTATGGACGAATACATAAAGGGAAACAATGGTGGAAGCGGGAGGGAGTGAAAACGCTTCTCGGGTCGTTGGATCTCGGGAGATAAACGGCGCAGGATGCATCGCAGGATTGGAAATCGGCGAGAAAGGGGTTCGGGAGGAAGAACAGAAGTTGCGATCCGTGATGGAGCCGACGATGCGATGAATTCGATGACCGTCGTATCTTTGAGAGAATGGACGGCCGTGATCATATCAAAATATCACCCATCGGTGGTAAGGGGTCCGGTTCAAAGGCATTTGAAATCTATGATGGTCGATGCCGATGGGAAAGGTCGTAGCGATGTGGGCAATGGACCATCGATCGAGATAATTATTGGATGGTGGATATTTACCGCCGCATCGCTCATCGGCGGTGAAGAGGATCGGGGCAGAGAGATCGATGATGGTGCAAGGGCCTTTGGATTAGAATGACAGGATCGCTAAATTTTAGGTTCGAAGTGGAAGATTGCATCGCTTTACTTGTATCAGCAAGTAAAGAAAGGAAAAAACCCGAAATTTGGAAAATTACCGGCGATTGCGATGTGGGCTTAAGACCCTACGAAGGTCTCGGGCTCCCGATCTTGCGGGGGAGGGAAAGGAGTCGAGGTCTAAGCCCGTGGGGCTTAAACCCGTTATATGGAAAATTTGGTTATTTAGGCCGAAAAAAAGGGTTTTTTCGAGAGGCTATTTTCGTCTCCTCGATAGAGTAAACGGAGGGGTTCTAAACTAATAAAAGGTATTTTCTGGTTTTAAAGGGAATTTTGGAGGAATTGGAGGATGTGGGGAGTGAGGGGAAAATGGCGGTATGAAAGGAATTATGAAGACAAAATGGAGGAATGAAATGATGGAGCTGAGCTTTTGAAAAACAATTTTCTCTTTGGAAACAATAGGGTTTTGAGGTGAAAGCATCAGTGAAGGTAGGTTTTTTTGGACAGAGATAAAAACCAGGCTTCAAGAACTAACATGTTAGCTTGAAGATGTTTCTTGAAGGCTGCAAACTGATTCTATCCATCACTAGATATAATATTTTGATTGAAGGGCTGTAATGCAAGAATATATATGTTTTTTATTTACCTGAAAACCAACGCTTTCAAATATACAAGAACTTGAAAAATCTTGTTGTCGTGTTGGTTGAACGCTTTGATAATGTCTATAAATATGGTGAATTCCACACCATCTCTCGAGGTTTTCTTTCGATATAGTGGGATATCCTAGAATGCACGTGATCATTAACATTTTCAACTTCATCAAATTCATTAGTTGTGGCTGGATTCACCAATTCAAATCTCACATTTTAGTCATCATCCACATGTGTTTCATCATATTGGGATTCAATATCATCTGCACCATCCTCGTTACACTGGAGTCCTTGAGAATTTATATTTTCCTTCTCTGTTTCACACACCGAGGCTTCAACTTCTCTCTCTACAACCTATGTTTCAACTTCCCATCCATATGAATGTCTGCATAATGGGTTTAAATTTTATAGTCTTCAAGGCCATCATTTACGTTTGAGTGGGATTCGTCAAGATCTATTTTCCTCTTAGAGTTGTGCTCATACACTATCATATCTGCCACTGAGTCAATAAATTGTGACACCTATTGTTGATGCATGTCACTCACCCTTGCACGAAATTCTTCTTTCAATATCTTCCATGCTTCCTTGGAATTTATAGCTTTTGCTATCTTGCACAAAAACTTCTCATCCAATCCATGTTTTATAAAATCCAATGTTAAAGTATCACATACTTCATCACATGGCCTATTAGACTCGTACTCAATTGACTCTTTAGCTCAAAGAAAAGTTATCATTTTGATAACCCAATGATTAAAATACTTATCAGTAAACATAGGAGGTGGTAGCAAATCAAAGCTACATCAATCAACCTCGATCTATCTCCATCTTCTACTAGACTTCTAAGTTCCTCACTTGTGTCATGAACCTCTCTAAATATGACAAGGATATTTGTCTCTTCTTGTTGATTCCTTTTCTTAATCTCCTTTAATCATGCTTTGTCACCCATGAACTGTGGTCTTTCTTCTATCTTATGGTTGCTTTCTTGATTGCATGAGGCTATCTTCCATATTTTCGGCGAAAAAAATATAATATTTAATATGTACCTATATAAAACACAATCTTCACCCAAAACACTATCATACTTAACAAAACAAAACAAAAGATTACATAATAGAAAACGTTTGCAAATATCTAAACTCACTTTCAACAACAAACAAAACAAAACAAAACAAAAAACCAAAAAAACCTTTTTTTTAAATGCCATGCACCTTTGTTTTTTTTAAACATAAAAAAATACACTTTTAAATTTTATTTTATTTTTAATCTTCAACTTTTCACAAAATCCCTCATTATAATTTTTAAAATAAAACCTTGTAATAAACCTTCGAAAACCTTTTAATACTTGCCACTTCAAACTTTCTGCTACCCTTTAAAATAAAACAAACCTTTTCAATTAAATCTAGGCTACTACGCTTAAATTAAATCTAGGCTACTACGCTTTTAAAAATAATATTTTCTAATAAGTTTTCACTTTGAACATTGCCACGCGTGATTTTTGCTGAATTCCTCGGGTACCCTTCACTTGAGGCTATGGCACAATGATGGCTGCCCTCACGGATTCATGGCTCTGAAAAAACAAATTGTGTAACTCTTGCAGACTGCCGCTGCAACAGATCGTTTTTGGGATCTTGCAATTCAAATTGTCAAAATTTGTTTTGATATTGTTTGATTGCGTTTAATGGTCAAGAGCAGGTGGTCTTTTTAAGAAGTCATAAATTCAAAATGAGAAAGGTAAAGTAAGTATGTTTTTTTATATATGTGAGAAAGTGAGTCTCTTATCTTATAAACAAGTAAGTCTTATACACTAATTTAGTGTCTCCTTAGTCATAACTTTAAAATTAAAATTAGATAATACCAATTGATAAAATGACAAAGAAAAATAAAAATAATAATAATATAATTTGAACTTCTCCAAATATATACTAAACTCAATTTGAATCACTTAACTAAATTAATTCACATTCTAAATATAAACACTGCTAACTCAAACTCAACTTGACTCACTTAACTAAGTTAACTCACACTTTAAATATGTACACAACTCCCTCAAATTTTGTTCATGGATCATTAGCAAGAGTAATTAAAAATTCCAACAAAAACCAACGCTTTCAAATATCCAACAACTTAACAAATATTTTTGTTTTGTTGTTCGAACACTTTGATAATGTCGATAAATATGGTGAGAAATCTCAAGTATTCCACAACATCTCTCTATGTTTTCTTTCGATATAGTGTAAAAAACAAAACGAGTTGTCGCACTTGAAATTTTGAAAAAATCTCTATGTTTTCCGTTTCTCAACAGAAGGACTATAGCAAGTATAACTGCGTGAATTTTAACTTCAACTGCAGCAACGAAGAGAAGGACAAACACTACAGGAATTTGTCTGGAGCACGCCATCCAGAAATTAAAATCTGCATTTGATTAAACCTGCAAGTTGTTGTTTAATGGCTCTGCAGCAGCCGCTTGAGCATTGAAGAGATTGTGGTTCCAAACCACGCAACTAGAAAACTCAAATGTTGTCCTTATCGCCTCTTAATTCCTGCAACCACCACATTCAAAGCTCAGAAATTCACCGCCAGATCTTTATTTGTCTGAAAGGGCCACATGGAGTAAATATATTGGATCACGCTGTTTTTGTTGGGTTGGTTGCATTACCAAAATCCGGACCCGAATTTTTATAAGGTGTATTCTATTGAGGATTCGCGTCACAAAATTGGCTGACTTCAATAGGCCATTTTGGAACGCGAAAAGGATCATTTCGATTTGGTTGAATTTTTGTTTCAAGTCTAGTGGGGTCCACCAGGTTAAAGAGTTTATTAAAGTTTCGTTATGTTTTAAGTTTTAAAACATATACGATGGTGTTAAAAGATTCATCCAAGGTTTGTTATGATTTCATATATATATATATATATATTAAAACATTTAGTGGGCCCCAAACGAAGTCCTTTTAAAATAGATTTGTTTTAATTTTGTTGTAATATGTTTTATATGTTACGACATATAAAAACAAAAAGGGAAAAAAACATTGTTTTTTTTTTTTAAATAGACAGTATGTAATTTTTATTACACAACAGTGTATAAAAAGGTGAAAGACAGATTGTAAAGTTTAGAAGTTTTTACACACAGCAGAGTGTAAAAGTTTGAGTTGCACAGCAGTGTGTTTATTTTTATTAAAGAGTGAACAGAGTATTTTCTGTGTGAGACAGAGAAAAGTTTTTCTTGGCACTATGTCTTGTATCAGTCCAGCATTTTGTAATCCCTCTTAGAGGAGGAAGTTTTTTTTTATTGTAGTAGATTTTTACAGTGAATGAAATAGAATTTTTCAGTGTTGAACTCTGTCTCATTTGAGTGAAATTTTAATATTTTCTCTGTGTTGAAGAGGGAGTTTTATTCTCCATTTATTGTTCTGGAATTTTCAATATTCCAACATGGTATCGGAGCTAGTCCAGGCTCTTTGAAGATCCAAGAAGCTGAAGGAAAGGAGTTCTTTGTTGCAGCAGCTTCTCCAGTAGTGTGAAGACTCAACCAAAACGAATCCAAAGGTATTTTTCTATATAGTTTTTTGGGTTACTGTTGCAGAACAGTCAGTTATTTTAAATACACAGTCAAGTGTTTTTGAATCGTAGTTAAGAGTGCAGAATGGCTAGAGCCAACACTGGTATGGGTATGGGAAATATCCATCTCCCAATATTTAATGGGAAAAATTATGACTATTGGTCAATAACTATGAGAGCATTATTTGTCTCCCAAGACTTATGGGAATTTGTGGAGGATGGCTTTGAAGAGCCAGCAGATGAAGAAGAGTTTGATGATTTAACTCAGGAAGAGAAAGAGTTGCTGAAGAGCAATAGGAAGAAAGACTCCAAAGCTCTCTTATTATTATATCAAGCAGTGCATGAGAGTGTGTTTCCGAGGATAGCAGTAGCCAAGAGATCCAGAGAAGCATGGCAAACTCTCAAGACACCCTATCAAGGCATGGAAAAAGTGAAGACAACAAAACTTTAGTTGCTGAGGAGAGACTTTGAGACTCTTTGTATGAAGGAGTCAGATAACATTGACTCATTCTTCACTCATGTGATTGGAATGGTCACACAAATAAGATCTCATGGAGAGACTCTTGAAGACAAGAGGATTGTGGAAAAACTCTTGAGAAGTTTACCCTCAAGATTTGATGTGATTGTCACTACCATAGAGGAGACTAAGGATCTCACAAAGTTTTCAGTGGATGAATTACATGCATCACTGATGACCCATGAACAGAGATTGGGTAGGAGTGAAAACTCATCTTCGAAAGCATGCTCACATTCCAAATGTCTTTCTAAGAGGAAGAGTGGCAAGCAGGAATAAAGAGGTGCATAATCCAAAACGTAGGTGGAAGGAACAACCCTTCACATTCACAAAAAAGAAAAGTAACAGCCAAAATCATAGCTAATGGCCATGGGCAGAGCCAGGCAGAGTGGTCGTGCGTAATGCTCAAGGACAAGGTACATAACCAAATGTCCAATGTCACTATTGTGGTGCCTATGTATCCCTGTATCATTATGCTAATGAATGTAGAAAGAAGAAGAATGATATGGGAAATAGAGCAAGTGCAAATTTCACTACAGAAAATATCAATCAAAATAATTTGTTCTTAGCTTGTAATATGGCTGAAGAAAAAAGTGAGGATTTATGGTTTCTAGACTCCGGTTGCAGTAACCATATGATAGGAAACATAGCAATTTTTTCCATGTTAGATGAGAGTGTGGTTTCAAGTTACACTAGAACTAATCCCTAAGTCACAGGGAGGAGGAATAAACAGCCCAACAAGGAAAGGTGCAAAGAAATCCATAGCAGATGTTTAATATGTTCAGAATGGCGGTAACCTCAAGTATCGTAGAAATTGTCCATAAGGTGTGTAATGTTTCTTTGAGGATGATGTTTTTACGATCATGGATAGCCACCCAAGAAACATTGTCAAGGAAGATGACAAGAACAAGATGTTCCCTTCAGATGAGAGCAGATTTGAAGAATGGTGAAGAGAAAGCATAGCAAGGTAAGAGGAAGATCAAAGGAAACCAAAACATGATACTCCTCGTTGTGGCACTTGAGATTTGGACACTCTAACTTTGGAGGTCTTAATCATTGACTTAAAAGGGGAATGTGAAGAGCCACTAATGAGGTATAGCTTCTGCTACCTTTGTGAAGGTTGTATCTTGGGGAAAGAACACAGAGAAAGTTTTCCTTCCGAGAAAAGCATAAGGGCGAAGGCGCCCTTAGAAATTGTCCACTCAGATTTATGTGGACCGATGCAAACTCCATCTCTTGCTAGCAGCCACTATGTGCTAACATTCATAGATGATTTTACAAGAAAAACTTGGGTTTACTTTTTGAAAAACAAAAGTGAAGTGTTTGAAAATTTTCGCAATTTCAAAGCACTTGTTGAGAACCAGAGTGGGCTGCATATCAAAGTCCTAAAGACTGACAGAGGAGGTGAGTATATCTCTAAATATTTTCTACGTTTTTGTAGAGAAAATGGTATTCATAAGGAGTTTACAACTAGATATACTCCGCAGCAAAATGGAGTAGCCGAAAGGAAGAATAGGACCATAATGGACATGGCAAGGAGTATGTTAAAGGCAAAGCATTTGCTTAATGATTATTGGGCTGAAGCTGTACATTGTGCAGCATATATTTTGAATAAGTGCCCTACAAAGGCAGTTATGAACAAAGTGCCGGAAGAGGCATGGAGTGGCACAAAGCAAAGTGTCACACACATGAAGGTTTTTGGATGTGTGGCTTATGCACACATACCGGATCAGCTAAGGAAGAAGTTGGACAACAAGGGGGAGAAATGTATTTTCATTGGATACAGTGAGGAATCCAAGGCTTACAGGTTGTATAACCCATCCACCAAGAAGTTTATTGTGAGCAGAGATGTTCAGTTTATTGAAGAGGAAGCTTGGGATGGAAGCATAGAGAAAACAGTGAATGTTAAACACTGTTTATCTCATGATGAAAATGATGATGAATGACTAACATCCCTAAAGCCAGCATCATGATAACCACTGAAGAGAAATAAAAGTACTCTCAATGCCATGGTGAGGAAATTCATGTCTTCATTTAACTAGACGAAAGAGGTAATAAATCAGAAGTTTGAAAGATATTTATGAACAAGTTATAACAATGAAGGTATCAATTCTTTGTTTTCTTTATATTGTCATGTTGATGATCCTGTTCATTTCGAAGAAGCTATCAAGAATGAGAAATGGATAGAAGCTATGGATGAGGAGATAAATTCCATAGAAAGAAACAAGACTTGGGATTTGGTTGAACTCCCAAAAGGTAAAGATGTCATAGGAGTTAAATGGGTTTACAAGACCAAGAGTAATGCTGAAGGCAAAATAGAGAGACACAAGGAAAGACTTGTTGTCAAAGGTTATAAGCAGAAGCATGGGATATATTATGAGGAAACTTTCGCACCGGTTGCTAGAATGGAAACGGTGAGAGGAGTGTTGTCCATAGCAGCACAAAACAAGTGGAAAGTTTACCAAATGGACGTGAAGTCAGCATTCCTAAACGGAGTGTTAATGGAAGAGGTTTACATTGAACAACCTCTCGGTTATGAAAAGAAAGGCCAAGAGCACAAAGTGTGTAAGTTGAAGAAAGTTCTTTATGGGTTGAAGCAAGCGCTAAGAGCGTGGTACAGTAGGATAGATTCCTATCTACTGGAAAATGGTTTTGAAAAATGTGAGGGAGAACCCACCCTCTACATCAAAGAAAAGGATGGTAAAATTTTGATTGTAGTTTTATATGTTGATGATGTTATTTTTATAGGTAATGATGATTACCTTATTGAACATTTTAAAACAGTCATGAAAGAAGAATTTGAAATGACTGACATGGGTTTGCTGAGATACTTCTTGGGAATAGAAGTAGAACAAGATGAAAATGGGATTTTTATCTCACAGTGAAAAATATGTTAATGAAGTGCTGAAAGATTTAATATGGTGGAGAGCAAAGAAGCAATCACTCCCATAGTGATGGGATTAAAAACTCAAGAGAGAGGACAGCAGCAAGGATTTCGATCCTAGCTCGCATACAAGAGTACAGTTGCGCCCCCATGTATTCGATCGCAATTAGGCTCAACATAATGCATATTGCTAGTTTAATTTCCATTCATGGAAAAGCCAAAGGATGCACATTGGCTATAGCAAAAAGAATTTGAGGTATGTTAAAGGTACTAAAAGGTTTGTATTTTATATATTCATTCGTAATGTTCATATTTAGTTGGATACACTGACAGTGATTGGGCTGGAAGTGTAGATGATCGGAAGAGCACTTCTGGTTATTTTTTTCACATGGGTTCATGAGCCATTTCATGGGCTTCTAAGAAACAACCAATTGTGGCATTTTCTACAACAGAGACAGAATATGTGGCAGCTACAGCAGCAGCATGTCAAGCAATATGGATCAGGAGGATGTTAAGAAGTTTGTGCCAAGAACAGACAAAAGAGACAGTGATTTTTTGTGACAATAGCTCAGCTATTGCATTGTCTAAAAATTTAGTTTTTCATAAAAGGACAAAGCACATTGAAACCAAGTTTCACTTCATACGTGGATTGGTTAACAATGGTGAGATAGCTTTGCAACATTGCAGAATAGAGGATCAATTTTCAGATATCCTCACAAAGCCAGTTGCGCATAAAATCTTTGAACATTTCAAGAAATGCCTGGGTATGCTAGAAAACCCAGTAGTTTAATTTAAGGGGGAGTGTTGAATTTTAACTTCAACTGTAGCAACGTAGAGAAGGACAAACGCTACAGGAATTTTTCTGGAGCACGCCATCTAGAAATTAAAATATGCATTTAATTAAACCTGCAAGTTATTGTTTAATGGCTCTACAGGAGCCGCCTGAACATTGAAGAGATTGTGGTTCCAAACCGCAAACAGAAAACTTAAATGTTGTCCTTGACATTTTTTAATTCCTGCAACCACCACATTCAAAGCTCAGAAATTCACCGCCAGATTTTTATTTGTCTGAAAGGGCCACGTGGAGTAAATATATTGGATCGCGTTGTTTTGTTAGGTCGGTTGCATTGCCAAAATCCGGACCCGAATTTTTATAAGGTGTATTCTATTGAGAATTTGCGTCACAAAATTGGCTGACTTCAATAGGCCATTTTGGAACGCGAAAAGGATCATTTCGATTTGGGGGAATTTTGTTTCAAGTCCAGCGGGTTCCACCAGGTTAAAGAGTTTATTAAAGTTGTATTATGTTTTAAGTTTTAAAACATATACGATGGTGTTAAAATATTCATCCAAGGTTTGTTATGATTTAATATATGTTTTATATATATATATATATATATATATATATATATATATATGTTATATATATATATTAAAACATTTATTGGGCCCCCAACGAAGTCTTTTTAAAATAGATTTGTTTTAATTTTGTTATAATGTGTTTTATATGTTACGGCATATAAAAACAAAAAGGGAAAAAAGCATTGTAATTTTTTTTAAAATAGATAAAGATGTAATTTTTATTTTACAAAGAAGGTATAAAAAGGTGAAAGACAAGATTGTAAGTTTTAAGTTTTTACACATACAGAGTGTAAAAGTTTGAGGTGACACAATGTGTTTATTTTTATTGAAGAGTGAACAGAGTATTTTCGTGTGAGACAGAAAGTTTTGCCAGTAATCGTGTTCAGAATAAATTCAAAGATTTTGTAATCCCTCTGTAGAAGAAGCTTTTTTTATTATAATAGATTTTTACAATGAATGAAATAGAATTTTTCAAGATTGGAACTCATTTCCGGGGTGGAGGAAATTCAATATTTTCTCTCGTGCTCAAGAGGAGTTTTATTCTCCATTTATTGTTTAGGAATCTTCAATATTCCAACAATAGTACAATGCATGGATCGGTCAGAATAGTAGGAATTTTGTCAGTCACTCTTAAGTAGCCCAAAATTCATGCATATATTATAAGTCAAATAAAGAAAGAGATGCCTACTATAATGGGCAAATATAAGGCATCAATTCATATGATATTACAAGGCATCATCAAGTTCTGGAAATAGAACAAGGCCTTTGTGATGCTTCAAAATCAAAAGTCATTGTAAGTTTTATGCCTCATATAATGCCAATGAGTAAGGGAATGTGATCCAGAAATGGCATATGGATTTTGTACATAGACCTACTTTGTAAATAGATCTGAAACCGATATTCCAGGCCTGTCCCTATCCTTTAGTTTGAGCATTGGTATTTAAAAAAAGACAAAGACAAAGGGCAGTGATGGCAACTAGTGCTATGAAAACAAAGGAAGCACAAAGCAAAAGTCATATACATAAATGTGCAAGGAAAAAAATAAACATATGTTTAAAAATATATTTTGAGTAATTGTGAGAAATGAAGCAAATTTAAAGGGAAATACAGAGGAGTTACAAAATAAGTCCCCACTGTAGTACATTGATCTCAGATCTATTTACAAGAAAAACTACATAAGAGTGTTTCGTATCACGGAGAGCATATAGAGCAGCATAGAAGCATGAATAAGGCTAGGAGAAGAGTTAAAAAAAAATATAGAGTGATGAAAAGTCTAAATGCACAATCAGGTCCCCATGATCAACACAATATTTTGGAAAATACATGAGCTCAGAGGGAGTTTTTCACGCAATTAGGGTTTCAAGGGTTACATGTTATTTTTCATGGTGCTTTCATTCACTTTTCTAGCGTATTTATATATTGTAATTATGGGTGCAAATGAATTTATATTAATCATGCAGTGAAGAAAGTGTTTATTTCAACCATGTGCCCACCCTTGAGTGCAAGATCTATCCATGTATTATTGGTGCTTTCATCATTACTTATGCACAGAAGATATTCATATTTCAACCACGTATGGGCCTTTGGGTGTCAAATTCTAGCCCTGTATTTCATGATTAAGCTGCCTACTTCATTGCATATCATTGATATTGTTGGTATGGCTCATTATGCATCAATGATCATCAGTTGTGTGAGCCTTTGGTCTTGCTTCTGTAACCTCCTACATGTGGCAAGGAGGTATTGTTCCAAGAAGACAATGAAAAGCAACAACAAATTATGGAATAATATCTTTGAGTTGATTTTAGAAGACCATAGCACATGTTTAAGGGGAACATATTCAACAAGAGGAGGGTCATTGATGGCCCTCTTCATTGCCATGTTTAAGGGGAACATATTCAACAAGAGGAGGGTCATTGATGTCCTCGTTGTCATTGATTTCCATTGGCTGCAGCAGATACAAGTATGACCAACATATTTTCTTGGTTCTAATGTTTATCTTGCAAGTGTGTTATATTTGATCATGATTCATTAGAGGAAGATTGGTATGAGCATAGTATGGTGCCAGCCTATTATTCCAAATAAGATTTGGTCACCCTTGCCATTGATTTCAACTAGCAAGAATGAGACCAATCAATCTTTGGGAATGAAAACTAGCAATAGAAGAAAATCAAATTGTTTTTGGCATTGAGTTCAAAGGGTTAATCAAATTATGATGGAAATTCATTTCAACATTTGTGTATGTGTTTGCATGATAATATGATATATGACAAAGGTGTTTTGGAGTTGTAAGAGGTATGATGCTTAATGATGTGATGTTGCAAGTGGTTCCTGATCTAATCTGGGTTAAATAAATTTGAGTTTTCCATGAATAAAAGGATCTTCTCTAGCTTGGTTCTTCATCCCTTCATCTTATTGATTTAGTTTGATTTAGAATTGGGTAAATGAGTTTTAAATGGTCTCTATCCTGGGTTAAGTTGAGGTTGTATGTAGTGCGATTGAGAGTTGAAGGAATACAGTTGTAGCATGTGATTTGTTGCACGTAGGTTTATTAAATTGTGGTTATAGAATGATTTATAGATTGAATATTGATGAATCCGGTATACCTGTGCAATTAGCAAATCAATGGTAGCCTGAACGTATGTGGATACTTCTAGATATGAATGTAGTGAGGGATGTAAAGAATCTTTCATTTGTTTTGGTTGCAGAGAGTAGTATGTGCTGGCTATACTGTTGTTGGTGTACATTGGACAAGTTGTTGTTCCTTAGTGTTTAAATTTCTTGTTGGTTAGATTTGGTTTATCATTGTTGTAGAAGTATTGTATGTGGAGTTATTGCTACTGTAGTTAAGAGCATAGTTACTAGGTTTGGCCGAATTAGATTTAAAAATACGATTTAAGTGCGAATTAATACGTAGTTTTAGATACGGTACCGTAATATTGGGAAATAACTTGTCTAATGACACTCATATAACTTGTCTAATGACACTCATTTGGTTATTTGGTTATTGGGAAATAACTTTTTACTGATACTCATTTGGTTTTTTCGGTTTTTTCGCCAAAAATTCTTTCGAGCCATAGCCATACTAGGTGCATGTTCATTGTGAAATAAGGAACTGTAGTATTGGGAAATAACTTGTTTACTAACACTCGTTTGGCATTTTCGCAAAAAAGAAAATTCGAACATGTGCCATATTAGGTGTATGTCTATTGTGAAATAGTAATCACAATATTACGAGCTTGTTGATTGGACTGAAATTGCATTGGTGTTGGTTATAGAAAATTGTAATCACAATATTACGAGCTTGTCGATTGGACTGAAATTGCATTGGTGTTGGTTATAGAAAATAGAAATCTATTTTTAATATATCATAATTTGAAAAAAATTATAATAAATTTATATTGTATAATTAAATGGTTTTAAAGTATGTAGATAGTTTTAGTTTTATATGAATTTATTTAATATTTGAAAGATAATTTTTTAGGGAAACTAGGGTTTGTCGTCTTTTTCGCTGAACTTTTTTGGTGACTTACCTCACTGCAACTACTGCGAATGATGGCGGTGCTTTGCGGGAAACATGGATTTGGCATCGTATGGGGCCGCTATGTTATTTCGATGGCGCACACTATGGAACCCCATCATTTGGTCGGAGGCTCTATCGAGCGTGCTCTCACCAACTGATGGAGCACATCGTTTTTCTCGACCCGTTCCTACGTTGGGACGCTGCCTCTCTCAGTGTTTTGTCTTTTTTGCATCCGGTGACCTTTTTACTTCCCACTTTCAGTATTACAGCTTCTCGTGACTGTTCTTCTCTGACTGGCAGTTGGACTCTTGCATTAACGGTTTCTTATTGGGGTTTTCAATGGAGGGGGGCCAGGATGAACACCTTGTGGATTATTCGGAGGACCCATATGCCCAGGTGGACATTTGGACCCTTTCTCATCGTTTATCCTCCGGTATGTATGTCTCTCACCCCGCCTCCTCTCCTTTTACTTGTCCTGCTTTTTCTGGCTCCATAGCTTCTACATCCTTCCTACTTTCCTTCCCTGACCTCGACTCATTCCTGGTACCTGACCTCTCACCCTCCACCCCTGCTATTCTCTCGGTTGTTGATCTGTACCTCATCTCCTCTCCGGATCTCCTACCCCCGTCCCCTGCATCTTTAGCCTTCCTCTCGCAGGCCCTCTCTCTCACTTTAGCTTCTCCCTCTTCCGCCCTCCCCTGCTCATTAAATCTAGTGCCTCTGCTCCCCTCACCATATATTCCCTTCACTCCGGCCCCCCTCCCTCGACTTCCACTCCACCCTCTCATCCCCCCAACACCTCTCTCGCACCTGCAGCCTCCCCCGTCCATCGTCCATCTGGTCATTTTTCCATTCCCCCACCCGACTCCACCCCTTCCCCTCCCGTCTCTTCATCGCCCCTATCGCTTTTTGCCTCTGCTATCCTACCTCCTAAACTCCCCCCTCGCGACCCTCGTCGCACAAAATGTGTGCGCGCCTGTAAGTGTGCTAGCCTTCTCACCCTTGGCGCTGGTGTACAAATGGTCGATATCATGGGCACCGTGGATAGAGTGGTGGTTGGTCGTGTTTGTGGCCGGAACTATGGGGTCAAAAGATTGAAACTATGGGTTCAAGAGATCTAGGGTGATCTTTTACATGAGCTTCCCACTATACATACTCTTACTAAGGGATGGTTCTCTCTCCGCTTCATATCAAGGGACCCTAATAACCTTGTTTTATCGCAATTCTGGCACATGGAGATGGCTCTTGTGCTACTGAAGCGGTGGAACCCCTTGTTCGACCCTGAACAAGAACCATTGGGAGTGAGACCTATTTGGGTTTGTTTTCCTCGCCTACCACTACATTTATGGAATGAACATATCTTCAAGGATATTGGTAACCTTCTGGGAACATATTTGGACCATGATCGCTCATACATTAACTCGGCACGATGGCATTTGCCCGCATTCTAGTACATCTGGATACCAGGGAAGGACTTCAGGAGGCTATCAATATTCAATGGTGAAATTCTACCTGGGTGCAGCTACTGGATTATGAGGGGGTTCCTTCCGTTTTCATCGATGTCACAAAGTTGGACATGTATTTAAATATTGTCTATTAAATGGACAGGCATTGGCACCTCGCTCTCACGGTGGTCTGCATCTTATTGCTCCGGTATCAGTCTCGCTGCAGCGATAGGCACAGCTTATTGGCTTCCTCACGACACCTGATCACTCCTCGCATGCGGATTACACACAGGTGGTTGTGGATGCCCCTTTCCGGGTCACTCGATCTATGTTTGTTGCTACATCTACTAGACTCCTTCCAGATGATGGTACTCCCTCTTCTCCTCCTTTTACATTTTTGTCTTTTTTATCTACGGCATCTATTCAGTGCTCAGAGCCCTCTCTGGCTGGATTCTTTACCCCTTCCATTATTTTTCCCCCATCCTCCTCTCCTTTCCTGTACCCCCATACCCCCCTATCATCCAAAATATTTCATCATCATCTCCCCCCATCTCCTCACTTGCACCTTCTACTCTTATCCCCTCACACCCCACTTTCTCCCATACTCTTCCCAATCCATCCATTGTTGTTGAATCATCTAAAACCTCATCCACACATTCCTACAATTTGCGCCCTCGCATTTATACCCCAATTGGCCTTGGTCCACTATCTGGCCCCTCTCACACTCTGCACAAGTCCACTTTGCACAACATAACATTTTCAAGGCCACTCTTCAAAGTTAGTTTTAAGTCGTTTCTCTCGTAATATCCCGAAAATGGATTTCTCAGCAAATCATGCCTGAAAAATGAAATTTTCAGGAATGTGTGCTTCATATATCATAAAAAGTGTTTAAAAACACGCATAAACCCACTCCAAATACTGCAGAAACCTTTACTCAGCTTTTATGGGGAAAAAGGTGGGGAAAAGTGAGGCTTTTGGCCCTAAAATGAGTGTATAAAAACATCTGCATAAAATTAAGTGTCAAGGTTCTGGAATATTTTATATTAGGTCACGAGGGATATGCATGTAGAATTTAAGCAAAAAAAAATTCGTTTTACTAAGTTAAACAGTTCCTCCTTCCCCACTAGTCAAGAAAAACCCTGATTTCCCATGACTTTGAGTATGAAAAAATTTACTGAAGCAAGGGAAGCGTATTTTATAAAGGTATAATATGTAAAATAGTATGAATAATCAAATTATGAGTTTAGTAACATGGAATAGTCATTAAGAAAGGTTAAACAACAATTTTACATAGAAAATCCCTCAAGATTGAGGTGCTGCAAGACAAGAGAATGACCAAAAGTAGGACTGCAGAAAATAAAGTAGTCTACTGCAACTATGCATTAGAAATGACTGAATATGACAATATTAGCTCAAATAAATAAGGGGAGCAAAGCTCTAACCCTTATAAGCAAAAATACATCAATCCTCCAAAGGATTGGCTAAAACATACAAAATGGAAAAAATGTCGGAGTTGCTGGGCAGCTGCTGCAACTCAAATCTGGAACTCAATAGAGAAGGCTGAAGATTATGAAAAAAATGAATTAGACCTCCTCCAATGGATCTCCTAAGTGGAAGGCTGATCCTTACACTTGAGATCCCACCCTCCAATTAGTCTGCAAAACCCTGCAGCAAATGCACTATGAAAATAACGCAGCTATTGGAGAAAACTGCGTAGTAGGGGAAAGAATATGTGTTGGAATGATGCCAAGTTCTAAAAATAAGCTCTCAAGCTTCAAAACTGATCCTCCAAAGGCAAGAAAGACTCCCCCTCTGAAAAACAAGCAATGGAAGAGGTTTTGTGGAGTCTCCACCGCAACACCCTACAACACAGTATTATGCTGCTGCAGCGATAACGCTGTCCTGGAGGATGATGCTTCGGTCTCGAACCAAAATAATGATGGGACAACCTCACCCGAAAGGCAAAAATCAAGTCCCCAGTGAAGGTGATATTCCAACGAAGACACTTATCAAAATAAAGGGTAATTTAGTTAAACAACCAGCGTGCTCAAGCAAATCAAAATGACCATCTCAATATCATAAACATATGCATGACAGAAATATCTCTCCCCTCTGTTTAGATATACTACCTGAGACCTCATGGGCCCTTCCTCTGTGCTTTTCCTCCTATGTAGTGCTTCTTCAAACATGCCTCAGCCAAGTTGACTTGGTCAAACCTCTTTGCAAATATCTCCTTTCACACATGAGGGTGTGAAATATGGTTCCATGGCTGATCCCTTTTCATACTAGAGGGATTTTATTTATTTTTTTATTATATTTGGGCCTCCTTACCCAATTATTCATCTCCTAAATGAGTTTAGACAAAATTTAATGTTCCAATTTATTGAAGAAAAATTTGGAACATTACAATCCTCCCCTCCCAAATGTTGCTTGTCCCCAAGCAACTGCAAGGATAGAACTGAAGAATCTCTACTCAAGGTATGGAGTCTGGAATATAATTAGGAACATATTCCTTATGTGGATCCTCCATCCCCAAGAAATCATCTAAAAAAAATGAGCCACCTCCCAACAAGGCAACTCCTGAAAATCTCCTTCCACCTTAAGCTCCAGTAATGAAGGTGGGCTGAAAATCTGAACTTGGCAAGCATCATAGCTTACCCCATGTTTTCCTTCTCTCCACTCATGACAAGTTTAGAGTGTATGCTGATCCTAAGCTGCAAAATTATTTCCCTCCAATGGCAAAGTGAAGAACAATCCTCCAAAGAAGGCTCCTCCAACAATGAAGAACAAGCTGGCCCAAAACAATCCATCCATGAAGAATAGGACATGGTCATCATGGAACATCCTAATGAGAGGTTTTCTGAAGGTTTTACATGATGATACATGATGCAAACAATTTCTCACAAGGATACAACACAGTCTCATCCACTGCAACTTCAGAAAATTACATGGCAAGCAATGTCCATGATTCATCACATCTACTAAAGGATAGTAAATGGCTGAATGTAACAACAATAATACATGATCAAGCACTTGCCCATGGTTTTACAATGGATGAATATCAATCTTATGGCCCACCTCAAAAGAGAACAAACATTTGGCTGTGGTGGCCATATCTCCTCTCATGCTCCCATTAGAACATGTAGTGTAGAAATTGTGAGAATTTTTCCCACTCACGGACACATCCAGCTCATGTGTCTCCCTCATAATCAAGCCTCCCATACAAATCTGATCTATATCAGCAAATTAAGACATGATCAGCAGCAAAATAAATAAAATTTTGAAGGTTACAAGTGATTCAAGAAGGTACCAACAGCTTTCCTCGTAGTGACAGCGCAATTTTACAAGTTGCTGCTTAATAAGAGTACATGGAAAAATGTTTCTTTTTACATGGTTAATCATGCATGTCTTTATATGATACATGCTATAGTGCAGCAAATGAACATACATGTAGTGATAAAATATTTTCCCAAGGCCACAAAAGAGATGGCTGCCTCCATCATGTAGATTGGCCCAATACAATTCATTGACAAGCTTGCCCTCTTGTGAAGCAATGCACTGTATAAGAATGGTAAGAGTGTGCAAATCAATGAATGTATAAACAAGCTTCTCACCATATGCTGGAAGTAAGATGGTACATGGGTCCATACATGAGTCCTTCATAGTGTTTTGGCATGCTATGAAGAAGAATGAACCATGTGCTGCAAAAAGATAATCCTCCTTATGCTTGAAAACCCAAGTCAAGAAGAATATGCCATAGATGTCTTTATCATCATTACCTCCTCTTTGTTCATCAAGTGCAACAAATATGAAGTGATCCTGGGACCTATGGGTTATGGATCCACCATATCTCTGCTGGGCACACTTCATCCATAAGTCTTTACTCCAAGGTGACAACGCTGTGAGCTTATGCAAATAAGCTCCTGTCAATACACAACTATGTTCTTTGACATGCTCCTTGTCAAAGATTCTTCCAATAATGCTGCAACAAATGTGGAATACTTCCCAAGATGGAAGTGCTTCCCAATCATCATCAAAGACCAAGGAGATAGTGCCATCCCCTCCTCTTGCAACATCATACAAAGTGTGAGAACAAATCTACCCTTGCTCTCCCAAGCAAAGCAACAAAGTATTTTGTTGCCTCCTCATACTTCCATCATACAACTCATGTGATGAAGACACATCAACATCATGCATCCATTCTCTATGCTGCTCAATGATGCAAGTATCCTGCCATCTTTTCCCCATCCTCCCACTCTTAGGAAGAGTGTTTTCCAAGTGATGGCCAAACTCTTTCAAGAGTAACCAGCACAGCCAAGCCTCCTACTGCCCGGTATCATAGATCTGTAAGTAGCCTCCTAGTTCCTTGCTCATCAACCACATCCACTCAATCACCTATGGATGCCTCCTTCTTCTCCTCATCCTGGTACTCCTCCCATGAGGGCTACCATCCTCCCAAATCAAATTCCTGTCTTTGCACTTCATGGGATTTTGAAATGTAAGCTTCTCAAGGATCAATGAGACCCTATCAAGACCCAAATAGGTGGTAGGCAAAAACCTCCCATCATGATGTGTATGGCTCAAGGAATGTCCAACACAAGCATGAGAGATGTTATCCATCTAAAGATGTCCTCCATCTTCTATTTGCTCTTGTGAGAAAGGAAGAAAATCTTTGCACTCCATGGTGTGTTGAAGTGCACCTCTGATGAGATCTCTCCTTGAGACCTCCCTTTTATCAATAGTCTTCCAAAACCAATGAGGTCTTGGATCTAAAAGTAGAAGTTCCTCTTTGAGCTGAGAGGAGCTCATTGAGAAAGTGTCATCTTGAAGGGAGAAAAGGTTTCTTACTCCAAGATGTCTACCATCAATCTTCAAGGCTTCAAACCCCAACCTCCAATGTGATGTATAATCCAACAATGGCTCATGAGAATGATGGTTTGATTCCTTCCTGAGTGTTTCCATGTTGCACAGCGCAGTGCAACCAAGCTGCTCTATAGTAGCAATGAGATTTGACTCTTGGTCATGCAAAAGTAAATCTCCACATTGATCAAAAGAATTTGCTGCAACAATGGAATGTGGAAATATTTTCATACCTTGATGTGCATTTGGAACTTCTTGTAGGGCTACAAGAGTCCCTTCCTCAAAAGTGTTGGCTGCCCCAACTGTTGATGCATGTGGTTGCTCCTCCATGAGTGGGACAGCGTTATCACAAGCCTCCTCAAGAGGTGATGTGATCTCTTCTTTCTTTGTTCTTTCTCCATCAAAGGTTTGGATCAAACTTTGAGTGAACTCTGCAAAAGTCTTCACCCTTGCATGGCTCAAGTGGTTTCACCACCAATCATAGGCTTCACCCTCCAAATGTAGTGCTAAGATTTCAACAGCTTCTTTACCTGCTACAGGATGTAGTAGGAAAAATGCCTCCAACTTTCTCACCCAAGTTCTTGCATTAGATGACCCATCAAAGGTAGACAACAAAAATCTATTGCCTTTGATTTCTTTTCTGCTGCATGGCCTCTTCTCTTCCTTCAGCTGGATGAAATGAGGAAAATCTAGAGTCTCCCTGAAGGCTCTAGGTTGAGATCTATACTCAACAAGGTAATCACTGAGAATCTGATGATCCAAATATCTTCCATGCTCAATATCTTCTTCTTGATGAGAATAGGAAGCGCATGGTACTTCCTCTTATTTTTATTCAATCTTCTTGACCTCCTTAAAGGTGGATGCATTTCCTCTGGATCTGAAAATAGATGAGAATAAACTCATCTTTTTCAATGTTCTGATCTTCTCGGGCTTAGACTCACAGGGTTCAGTGGATCCCTCATACATGGGAAAAGGTGACCTCCTAGTGGTATGCTGAAAATTTGAACTCTGCATGCTAGATCCCCCATTGTTCCATTCACTTTCGTCCTTCCTGAGCTGACAGTAATCTTTGAAAGGCAAAGCTGCTCTGAAGTCTTCCCCCATGGACTGCCATTTACCGAAATAGTCTCCAAAGGGTATATGATCATGCTGCCTCCATTTCTCACTCGATACTGAAGGTAAGAATGCAGGCATTGTGATCCTGGTGTCGTAGATAACTAACTCCACAGGCTGAGCCAGAACTATGCTCTGATACCACTGTAATATCCCAAAAATGGATTTCTCAGCAAATCATGCCTGAAAAATTCATTCTTCAGGAATGTGTGCTTAAGTTATCATAAAAATTGTTTAAAAACACTTAGAAACCCACTCCAAATACTGCAACAACCTTTACTCAGCTTTTATGGGAAAAAAGGTGGGGAAAAGTGAGGATTTTGGCCCTAAAATGAGTGTATAAGGAAATATACGTAAAATTAAGGGTCAAGGTTCTGGAATATGTTATATTAGGTCAATATGGATACGCATGTCAAATTTCAGAAAAAAAAAGGCGTTTTACTAAGTTAAACAGTTCCTCCTTCCCGACTAGTCAAGAAAAACCCTGATTTCCCATGACTTTGAGTATGCAGAAATTTACTGAAGCAAGGGCAATGTATTTTCTAAAGGTATAAGATGTAAAACAGTATGAACAAACAGAGGATGAGTTTAGGAACATGGCATAGGCATTAAGCAAGTTTAAACAACAATTTTACATAGAAAATCCCTCAAGATTGAGGTGCTGCAAGACAAGAGAATGACCAAAAGTAGGACTGCAGAAAATAATGCAGTCTACTACAACTCTGCATTAGAAATGACTAAATATGACAATATCAGCTCAAATAAATGAGGGGAGAAAAGCTCTAACCCTTATAAGCAAAATACATCAATCCTCCAAAGGATTGGCTAAAACATACAGAATGGAAAAAATGCCGGAGTTGCTAGGCAGCAGCTGCAACTCAAATCTGGAACTAAGTAGAGAAGGCTGAAGATGAAGAACAATCTAAAGTAGACCTCCTCCAATGGATCTCCAAAGTGGAAGGCTGATCCTTACACTTGAGATCCCACCATCCAATCAATCTGCAAAACCCCGCAGCAAATGCACTATAAAAATAACGCAGCTATTGGAGCAAACTGCACAATCGGGGCAAGAATATGAGTAGGACTGATGCCAAGATCTGCAAATAAGCTCTCAAGCTTCCAAACTGATCCTCCAAAGGCAAGAAAGACTCCCCCTCTGAAAAACAAGCAATGGAAGAGGTTTTGTGGAGTCTCCACCGCAACACCCTACAACACAGTATTATGCTGCTGCAGCGATAACGCTGTCCTGGAGGATGATGCTTCGGTCTCGAACCAAAAAAAATAATAATGTGGGGACGTTCCTCACCCGAAAGCAGCACCAAGTCCCCCAGGCTGGGCGCGGGTGAGATCTCCGAACAGAGACACTCTGTGCACTAAACAGTGCAGCAGACTAGTTAAACAACCAGCGTGCTCAAGAAGTCGAAATGACCAACTCAATATCATAAACATATGCATGAATGGCAATAGCTCTCCTCCCCTCCATTTATATAGCAATTGGAGACTCCTCATGGGCCCTTCCTCTAGAAGTTTCCCTTCCTCTAGAAGCTTTATAATCTTCCTCCTCCTTCGTAGTGCTTCCCAACCTCTTACCGCACTAGTTAATCAATGAAACCTCTTTGCAAATATCTCCTTTCACACACGAGGGTGTGAAATATGGCTCCATGGCTGATTCCTTTTCATAATAGAGGGATTTTATTTATGTTTTTATTATCTTTGGGCCTCCTTACCCAATTATTCATCTCATAAATGAGTTTATACAAAATTTAATGTTCCAATTTATTGAAGCAAAATTTGGAACATTACAATCGGTACACAACTCTCCATCGATGGGATCCTTAGAGAAAGGTAATCCCCACTCCTGGTTTCTCAATGATTTGTCTTTCTTTCAACTGATGTGGGCTGGCTAGCCCAACGAAGTGTCTCGCTCTTAGACGCCTCTTCACTACTTCCTCGGCCAATGTCATCCTTCTCCAGGAAAATCATGGTATGTCAAAACTTATTATACAAGCACTTTCTCCCCTCTTCCCTTCATGGACCATCCATGCCATTGATGCAAACAGTCGCTCGGGTGGTTTGGCCCTCTGTATTAACCCCTGACACATCAAACTACTTAATGTATGGGGAAGGGAATGCATTCTAGGGATGGATGTATTCTCGGAAGCCCTTGGTCTCCAATTTTGTATTTTTAATGCATATGGACCCTGCACCAACAGGCAGAAGTTCTGGACCTCACTTATGAATTCTTCAGTGCTTAGTTCTGACAATATTATTTTGGTTGGAGACTTGAATTTCTCTCTTGGGATCTCAGAGTCCTGGGGGCCTAATTCACATGCGGACCCACTCTCTGATTACTTCAGACACCTACTCTCTACCCATCAACTAGTGGATCCCCTCATAACCACTCCCTCTCCCACCTAGCGCAACAGGCGCACTAGGGTCGATTTGGTTGCTCACAGGCTTGATTGCTTCCTCATCAAGGAAGGTTTACTACATTCTCTCGGCTCATTCAGACAATGTATCGACTCTGGTGGAATCTCATACCACTCTCCGATTTATCTGGAAATCACTGGGGGCTTTAACAAGCCGACTACTCCTTTCAAATTCTTCTCTGTGTGGTTACAAGATACATACTACATCAATTTAATGGACACAAAGTGGAGACTCCCTCCACCACAAGGCCTCCACTCACCATCCTCCATTTTTGCACACAAACTACTCTCTATTAAGAAGGAGTCTATTACTTGGGGAAGGAATAAGAAAAGAATGGAGGACCAAGAGCTCACCAATATTGAACTGAATATTCATAGACTGGAATGCTCTATTGGGGGAGGTTTTGCAACAGCAGATGAGAAATTACAGCTTATTAAACTAGAATCTAATCGACTAAAGATCCTACAAAGGAGGAATGAAGTTTGGAGACTTAAAAGTCGTGCTACTTGGATCAAAGCAGGTGATGAAAACTCCAAATTCTTCCATCAATTTTCCAAGGGTAGAAATACTATCAATACCATTTGGGAACTTGACAATGAGGATGGTTCTACTGCTTATACCTTTTCTCAACTTGCACAGAAGGGTATCAATCATTTTTGTGAGATTTATAAGGCACCTATGCAACCCTCATTGGCTGAAATCATTAAGGTGGCCTCCATTTTTCCTAGATATGTGGATCCTGCAGTAGAGGAAGACCTCCTTTCACCTGTATCGATGGAAGAATTAGAATATGTTCTTAAATGGTTCAAAAAGGACAAGAGCCCTAGTCCTGATGGATGGTCCGTGGAATTTTACTTGGCTTTCTTTGATTTTCTGGGACATGATCTTCTGGAGGTGGTGGAAGAGATCCGACAAACTGGGTGCATCTATGAGGCCTTTAACGTTACCTTCATTGCCCTTATCCCCAAATCTGATCATCCCTCCTCTTTCAAAGATTTTCGCCTGATTTCATTATTCAACTGTATCTACAAGATTATGGCCAAAATCCTTGCAAATAGATTGAAACCCATTTTATCCAATTTTATCTCACATGAATAGTTCACATTTCTTGAAAATCGACAGATTCATGATGAAATAGTGTAATATTCCCTTTTTTGGTGTCGCCTACGACAGAGTTAGGTTGGACTTCCAGAGTTAGGAGAAGACAGGTAACAGGTGTAGATTGGTGTTATCAGCAGGCTTAGGGGATTTTTGAAGGAGTTTTGAGGAGTTTCCATGATGTCTGGTGGCATTCGCTTTATGTGTTCCATCATCTGAGCAACTTTCCTTTCGTTCCGGTGCATTCCGACAACTTTCGGAAAATTGAGTTATTTTTGGGCTTAACTCAGTTAATTACGCTCAAGGTGGCTTTCCAGGAGGAATACATGATATAACACCTTATATGATAGCTCATTAGAACTGGGATGAGGATACTTACATGATGGGATGGTTGGACATGAGTTTCAGTGACCGGAGGAGGCGTGGTAGCAGATTTACCCTTTTCTGCATTAAAAATGAATATTTTAATAAGAGGGAAAAGTGCTCCATAAATAAAATAATATTAAAATAAGGCTCTAGAAGGCTCCAATAGATCTATAAAAGAAATGAAGGAGGCCATTGAGGGATATCTTTGGATCATATCATTTTCTTGTATGAGAGGTTTGAGACGTGGTTCTCTACTTCAGCCGTAGCCCCAGGACGGAAACCCTCGGGTGATTTGTGAGTGTTGGATGGAAACCCAACTCTCTTTGAGGAGACTTCATTCATAAGTTTCGCAAAGCTTCAGGGATATTGGAATGAGGATCATTCAGATCTTCAACAGGTGCTTTAGTGGATTCAGAGGTAGTTTTTGACGGAAGGATAGTCCAGTAGTCAATTTTGGAGGCCAGTGCAGTGCAGCAGTTCATCTTGGTGCCCAATTTTCCATCTCAACTATTTTGGGTCAGATTTATATGTAACCCCAGTTATTACTTATAATAAAATGCTAATATTCTTCATGTTCTATGTGTTAATGGATTGCATTGTTTTGTGCATCTTTATATTACATGGCAATCTTCTGTTAAGTAAATAGTGATTTTTTGGCATATTGCGGAGTTCAGTTATTTTTCTGCATTTTTAATTAAAATATCTCTTTCGGGATATTACAGTGGTATCAGAGCCTTGAACTTGGCTCAGCCTATGAGATTTTAGTTTCCAATTGCAACAATTATTGTCGAAGGATTTACTAGAAAGGTCAAGCTTCTGCAGTAGAATGAAGATTTCTTAAAAGGGCTCAACAAATTTTGATAAACTTCCTGCAAAATTGTCTCCCATTTAATAATTATCTGAAAATATAGACAAAGGTATTACGGAGGAAATTTGAGGACCAAAATTTTTATTGGGAGCTCAATATATATTGCAGTTCGATTCCGAAGGAGTTGTATGAATAAAAGGGTCGAATAATTAAAAATTTGGGAAGCCGTCAAAATTCTCTTGATCACCGTCGACATAGCAGATTTGAAGCCAAGAGGCCCAAGACGAGTTAATGGATTTGTAAGGGTTTTCCACTATTTTTTCCCGCGAGAAAAGCTACACGCATTCTCGGTCCATTCATTGGTTCAGAAGAAGACGTCATGAGCTATCCTGTTTGAAATTGCACAACCTCAACGTGATGATTCTCCCACTTCAATCTTTCAAAGTGTCATGGAATCATTTTTATTATGCCACAAAGACCGTCGATTACTGAAGCTTTCTGCCCATATTTCCAAGTGAATAATCAACACCGGGAGGGTTGAGATTTATGAAGGAGGGACGATTTTCTAGGTGTAAAACAGAATACAAGTGTCCCTTTCTTGATTGCTAGAGGAGAAAGAGGGAACGAATCCCTTCATTTATATTGTTGGTCGAATAAATCCGGGTGGAAATTTTTGGAATGGATTCTATTCCCAGTAGCATTCATTTTGAAGGTCAAATTTTGGAGAAATCTCAAGGACGAATTACATCAGTCTAGGGGACAAACTTTATGCCAAATCCACGATCGATTTATAAATTGGGAGTTTGTATTTATTTTAATAAATCAGGTCGAGATTCTCATTGTCTGGTATAGGTGGATATCCCTTGGAATTCTAGTGTGGTTATCAGTTGGGCAGTGGCTGTATCGCCACCATCCTCGCACCAGCTTGGTGACTATGTAACCACAATGGCGGAAGACGTTAAGCCACTGCTTCGTGCACGGGAGTGGCACACTATCTAGAGGCATAGGCGGCGGACAGGAACTACAAATCCAAAACAACCGCGTGGAATAGAATGTAATTATGCCAAGGTCTAAGGTTTATAAGATCCATGGTTTAATTTTTCCGGTAGACATGAGGTCCAACTTTTAATTGCTGCGGAATTAAATTTTGTGGGGCTAATTAATCATCCGCGGGAATTGTATTCGCAAAGGCGGTGAATTTTAGCAGAAATCAAGACCCCTGCAGATCATGGGCATTAGATGCTCAGAAGGAATCCCACAACGAAAATTTTCAATTACAGGCCGAAAGCAAATTGAGGGGTAGAGGACAGGGTTTTTCATTGAGCCGTAAAATTTATTAGAGGCCGAATCTTTTATTATTTATGCAAATTATTAAAGGGGCTCCAACAATTCATCACGGAACCTTCCTCAACTTCGTGGCTACAATACCCTATATTTTGTTGGGAAAATAACTTCACAGAGATCAGTGTATTAGTTGATCCACTCTGCTCTTTTTGGGTGGTCCATTCAGCAGTAGGTACTACCACAGTCAAGGATGTCCTTGCGGTGGAAAACAACCTGGGTATATCTGAGCATTTTAAGAAAAATATGCAACATATAGATGTTAAAGCTCTACTAAAACATTTCTAGTGGTTTATGGTTTTATTATTCATCTACAGCTCATATGTTCTCTTATTTCACTGTGGTATCACTACTTTCCATTATTGTTGAAACTTCAAGACTGCTTCGTATTACTGCTGGAGGAGGCAATCAACAAAGCAAGGATGAGTTTACCATAAGTTTGGTCCAATGTTCAGTTTAGAACGGTTCAATATTTCAATGAATAGATTGACCGTTGATATTGGGGTCTGCGTACATTAATGGTGGAGAAGTTGAGCACCTTCATATTAGTCTAAGTACCACGCAAACTTTCTTGTTGGCTATATACCTTTCTAGTTCTTATTGGCAGGCTACAAAAGTGGGTAATTTATTGGCCTATTTTCTAGGTCATATCACTCTTATCCACATACTATACATTCATTGTTTTTTTTTTTAAGTCTGTTGGGAATATGTTGAGCACTATATAAACTGTTCTGGAGATAAAATTGATGCTATCCACCTATACCATGTTTTCTACCTAATTGTTTAACTAAATGCCTAGCTAAAACAGTCACTTAAAACTCAGAAAACTGTGACCACATCATTGGTTGAACCATGGAAAGATTCCTAAATAGCTTGAGAAGAATAACGATAGAAGTTGGTTCCTTGAACCAACATGCATCAAAAGACCAAAAAACAAAACCAAATAGCAGACCCTTTTAAAGAGGGATTTATGCCATCCTTCAACAGGGACAGCCAGAAGACTTGCAGGAAGAATTGGGGTTTGGTCATAGAATTTTTTCACTTGGGACAAATTTGAAACACATGAAGATGTCATGGAGAGTTTTGTCCAAAATCGATGAGCTTAATGAGATTCTGTCCAAAATAAGCCAAGAAGAAGGGAAGAAACTGATTTGGGCTCTTAAACCTGTTATGCTTGCTCTTATACAGCCCAAATTTTTGGAGGAACCGTGTGAGGGGGTTAGCCTTCCAGTTGCATCATGCATCAGCAACATCATGAATTTGACCACAACTATAGCTCCATACAGTGATGAAGTTATGACGAGGATTATGAGATTGATAGTAGATAATTTTCAGGATTTGGACAATAGTGCAGGCTCTACCTTTGGGAAGAAGCTTGATATTTTATGGAGTATGGCCACATTCGAGACGTATGTCATCATTTTTGACCTTGAGTGTGATGACTTGATTCTGTAGATGTCCCAATGCTTCTTTAGCATTAGGAGACATCATTCTGACACCGTCATAGTACATATGTGGTCCATCTTGTCATCATGTATGAGAGACTGTGAGACCATTGGCCAAGAGTTGCAGACCAGGTTGTTGAGAATTTGGAGGAGAGAGAAATTGGTCTCATCTGATACTTATGAGCTAGCCCAAGGGTTGGTTGAGAAGAATATTGGGCTATTCAGGAGAAAGTTGACCAAGGAGGAGTTGCTCCAGTTTGGTGGATCTGGCAGCAGAAATGAGCTAAGAAGGAAGGGACTTTTCTTCATTTGCAAAGGACCTTGGGGGCTTGATCACTCATGCTTGAGTGATGTAGATGATGTGATGGAGGTATAACAGAAGGGAATTCCTTCTTTATGCCAGGGTGAGGACTATTCTTCATATGAGTCCATGGGATCAGTTGAGGATGCTTTAGGGGAGAGAAAGCAGTCATGAAAAAATGATGACAGTAGTTTGGAGTTGTATTCCAGTGTGCAGGGTGAGCAGTCAGGGGATTCTACGGGAGATACTCTGGGTATTGAGTCACTTGTGACGATTCAGCCAGAGCAACATAAGATGGAGCCTGAGTCAGCGTAGGAGGATACTATGCACATCATCCATAATAGTCCTTTGAGGGAGAACCATATGGCAGCTCACATTGATTCTATGATGGATATGCAGCTAACCTTGGGGTCAACCACTGAGGAGGAGTAGTCAAATGCACAGACACTGACCACGGTGATAGTAGTTGTTGATCCATATCCTCTAGAGATGTTGGAGGTTGATGGGATAGTTCTGCAGGGTGCTAGGGGACAGTAGGAGCATTACATTCCCAATGAGAGGGATGAGCTATTGGAGATGGTGGAGCATCCATCATTGGGTCGATACACTGATGAGGTACAGATAGATGTACAGTGATTCAATAGAGCTGTAGTAATTTCAGTGAGTAGCACTTTCCAAGAGTACATTGATGGGGCTTGCGGCATATCTTGCCCACTTTGGCCCATTATAGAGAGAGGGGCTTTCTTCTACAGGCAACTTTCATTGTAAGATAGGACAGAGCAGCGTGAGTTGATTACAAGTTGGAGATAACACTCCAGGCATGTTCCATATGCAGTTGATGCTACATTGGATTCTTCTTCCAGGATGGATTGGTGATAGATCATGAGTTGGTACCCTCTTGATGGTACACTCTTCTTCGTAGGGAGCATAGTAGAGCAGGGGCCCTTAGACATGACAGATGATACAGATTCCATTTGGCAATGGGGCACAGATCGACATTTCTTTAGCATCCCATCCCAGTTTCAGGAGAGCAGGATCAACATTGGATTTAGTCAGGGGTTGGATTGAAGAGAGGTGATGAGTTGGTACACAGTTGGTGGAGCAGCTTACACAGTCATAAATACAGCGCAGTAGGAGTCATGGTTTTCACCTCTTAGAGCATCAGTTATAGCTAGAGGCAATGTGCAGTCTGAGCCATTGGACTTGGGCGATGATTGGCCATGGTGGCATTGGGATTCGAGAGGATTATTCAATGACAGGTACAGTGAGAGATTAGTTTGGGATCCCGGCACTGAGGGGTCTATTCTGGGTGGCTTGACACAGCCACATAGTAGCACCAAGAGGTTTGTATGGGATCTAGGCATTGGGTCTCTGTTGCAGCGAACCAAAAGAGTGGCCCACATATTTGGATTGCTTCAGGGCAAGAAATCTTGTGGTGGAAGGTCTGTAATATTCCCTTTTTTGGTGTCACCTATGACAGGGTTAGGCTGGACTTCCAGAGTTAGGAGGAGACAAGTCACAGGTGTAGATTGGTGTTATTGGTGGGCTCAGGGGCCTTTTGAAGGATTTTTGAGGATTTTCCATGATGTCCAGTGGCATTCTCTTGATTTATTTCATCATCCGAGCAACTTGCCTTACGTTCCAGTGTATTCCGACAACTTTCGGAAAATTAAGTTATTTTTGGGCTTAACTCAATTAATTATGCTCAAGGTGGCTTTCTAGGAGGAATACATGATAGAACACCTTAGTGTGAAAACTCATTGAAACTGGGATGAGGATACCTGCATGATGGGATGGTTGGACACGAATTTCAGTGACCAGAGGAGGAGTGGTAGCCGATTTACCATTTTCTGCATTAAAAAGGAATATTTTAATAAGAGGGAAAGTGCTCCATGAATAAAATAATATTAAAATAAGGCTCTAGAAGGCTCCAAGAGATCTATAAAAGAAAGGTAGGATGCCATTGAGGGATATATTTGGATCATACCATTTTCTTGTATGAGAGGTTTGAGATGTGGTTCTCTACTTCGGCCGTAGCCCCGGGATGGAAACCCTCGGGTGATTTGTGAGTGTTGGATGAAAACCCAACACTATTTAAGGAGATTTCATTCAAAATTTTCATAGAGCTTCAGGGATATTGGAGTGAGGATCATTCAAATCTTCAACAGGTGCTTCAGTGGATTAAGTCGTATCTTTTTCCGGAGGGAGAGTGCAGCAGTCAATTTTGGAGGCCAGCGCAGTTCAGCAATTCATCTTGGTGGCCATTTTTCCATCTCAGCTATTTTGGGTCAGGTTTATATGTAACCGCAGTTATTACTTATAATAAAATACTGAGATTCTTCCTATTCTATGTGTTAATGGATTGTAGTGTTTTATGCATCTTTATTTTACATGGAAATCTTCTGTTGAGTAAATAGTGATTTTTTGGCATATTTTGGAGTTCAGTTTTTTTTTGCATTTTTAGTTAAAATATCCCTTTCGGGATATTACAAATAAGAATTGCACAATAAGGATTACATTCTATGCACACTAAGAAGATCAAAGGGATGATTCTCAATATTGATCTAGCAAAAGATTTTGATCAAGATAGATAGCTCTATATTTGCATGCTACTCACACACCTGGGATTCCCCTTACAGATTATTAATTGGATAATGTGTTGCATTACCTCAGTTTCTTTTAGCATTCTCATTAATGGGGCTGCAACCATTTTTTTTTTACGCCGAGCGAGGACTTCAACAGGGGTGCCTGTTATCTCCCCTTCTATTTCTCCTAGTTATGGAGGGCCACAGCAGATGAATAATTGAAGAATCTGCCCGTGGCAGAATGAAAGGCATCCGCATCTCAGAAAAATGTGTACTCACACACCTATTATTTGTTGATGACATCATACTCTTTCTCGATGGCACTCTTGGTGATTAGACAGTGGTTAGATCCATCATGCTTCTATTCTATACTACTACTGGTATACAATGTAATAACAACAAATATACTTTGACATGTCATGGATGCTCACCACATGAGATCCATTATGCTCGGCAGTGATTCCCATTCACTCTCACCAGATTTGATGATGGATTGAAGTACCTGGGATTTTACCTCAAACCAGTGACCTATAAAACTGTTGATTGGAATTGGCTTATTACCAAGATCGAAAAATGATTAAAAAACTGGTGTCATCATTGGCTATCAAGGGCTGGTCAGCTGACACTGATCAAATCTGTCTTAGAGGCCATTATGGTATACTGGATGTCTCTCGCTTGGATTCCTATAGGAATACTACAAAATATACAATTGATCTGCAGAAAATTCTTATAGCTCAGTGCTAAAGAAGGTCATACTTTCACTTGGACCAAATGGACCCGTATTGCTTTACCTAAGCGATGGGGGGGGTTTGGGTATCAAAGATTTACCGACCTTTGCTTTGGCACTGGCTGCTAAACTTGGATGGCAAATTCTCACTAGTAACAGTTTATGGACCAAGGTGGTCATTCAAAAATTTAACCATCCACTCAATTCTCTTGAATGGCTTCGTCATTTTTCAGTGCACTATCCCTACTGTTCAAGGATTTTGCGCACTTTCCTTGCCTCAATTCGACATATCGGTGTAGATTTGGCATGGAAAATTGGTAATGGTTCCAAGTTTCCAATTGGTTGGGATTCATGGGCAGGCTATGGCAACGCACATCTCCTCTCGAATGCACTTATTGACTCTCTTAATCATGCTGTATTTTTTATACTCAACCACATTGCTGACAGAAACAAAACTACCCTATTTATTCAAGGCTGGCTTGGCCATCAAGAACTACAGATACAACCGCAATAGATTGATATATGGTCTTCTTATCTAGATGCATTAAGAGATACCCGCCTCAGAATTCTCGATTGGGAGGATTAACTTATATGGATTGTTTCTAAACAAGGTTTATATACGCCCAAAAAGGGGTATATTCATATACACCGTGCACATAGACCTAAATCCTTGCTCCCATGGTGGCGCAATATATGGAAATTAAAGCACCATGGTTGCCTTTTAGTTTTGGTCTTATTTTGCTCAAAGAAACTTATTTATCCATCTATTTTCCATCCATTTTCCATTCATTTATTCCATTTTGACATATATTTGAGATCTATTCAGGTATTTAATTTTAATTTTTCAAATTCTAAAGTTTTTATGAAAGTTTGATTTTTAGTGCAAAATTGGCTGATTCAGAAATTCCCGTAATAGCTATATGGTTGATATGGTCGCAGGACACTTGGGCACGAGTTGAATGCATGGATGGACAGCTTGGCAACTAGGACTAAGCCACCTATGCTTAGTTCGAACAGAACAAGCTTTATTAGGCCCATTTAGTTCTAGTCAATCATGACTAGTCATTCAGAAATCCCATAGAAATAGGGCAGTTTTGAGATTCTATGGGATTGACCATATTTCTTGGGATAAGAATAATGATTTGACTTAGATAGGTGGATGAGAAGTAGATGGGTTTGTTTGAGTAAAAATAGATCAGTTTGTTCATGAGACTTCTTATTTAAAGCCAAAGCTTTGATGGCTTATGTATTAGGATTATTATTGACTTATATACTTTTATATTGTGACAATTTTGGATTGAGAAGTTAATTTGAAGGACTTGTGCTATTATCAATTTGCTGTTCAATGTTATGGATGTGTGACCTGGTTAAGCTTCGAGATCATTTATCATGTGCAAGGCAAGGGTGGGAAGGGCCCCCATTCCAAGCCAAGTACACTTTCTTGTTAACTAGTTTTATTCTCGTAATTCGATGATTGTAGAACTCGGTTTTCAAAGCTTTTATTTCAGATTGTTTAATGATTCATGCACAAGGATTGATTTCATTAGTTTATAACTTATTCATCACTTTATCAAGTTGGAAAACAGATGTATCAAGTTGAGCATCCCTTCTATGAAAATGATGAATTAAAGGTTTCTTTTGTTTGTGTGCAAACAAATTTCTTGTTGAGATTTTTGACATTAAGATGAATGAATTATAATGGAACACTTTACATGTCTCTTAAGTTAAGAGCTTCTTTCATTCATAATTTATCCATCTTAAGTTCTTGGTTTTAATCTCTCATTCATTAAGTAATAATTGAGGTGAAAATGAATTTCTCGAGTCAAGAACCATTTCCATATTAATCCTCTTTTTAAAACTAATCGAGTTGGAGTTGTAGAATATATTACTTTCAAGATATCTTTCAAGGTTGATTATATCTGATCTTCACATATAGTGATCTTGCCTCAAAGCATAAACAACCCGGATTGATAATAAATATTGTGTTAGTTTAGGTACATAAATTAGCTCAACATTTTGGCGCCGTTGCTTGTGAGGCAAATATTTCCAGAGCATTACCAGAGAGAAAAAAATAAAAAAAAACACAAAAAAAATGTAGTTACACTTTTTAGTTATGTTTCTTTATGCCTAGACATAGAGATCCTCATGGTAGATTTATTAAAAACCCCCACAAATAGAGATAGGATCATCAAACACCCTGCCATCGGTAACCAATCATCGAGGAATTAGCAGGAAAACAAAGAAGTGGACAAAGATTAACTTTGATCGAGAGACAAACTTCCTTTGTTAGCTTGGGAAGCAAAGCAAAAACAATCTTCAACTTCTCGGAAAACAAAAGAAATTATCAAAGGAAAAACAATCTTTATTTCCATCCATAAATCCTTTATCTTTGACCAACCCGAAACTCCACTTAAAATTGAAACAAATCAACCAATGGCAGAAGAAGGACATGGATTTGTTATTCTCAATTCTCGAACAACAAGCTCAATATGAAAGACAACAAGCCGAATGGAGAAGAAAGAGAGGAAGATGCAAAACAAGAAATGATAGAAAAATAAGAAATGATCGTAAAAGACAAGAAGATGAGATCATTCATTTCAATAATTGACACAAGTGCAATATTAGGAGAAGAAGTGAAAATGAAAAATATTCCACCTTCAGTATTGCCAAATTTTTATGGAATGTCAACAAGATCCCGATTCATTTATGTTTGAATTTGATATTTTATGTAGAACATATGGATATACCGATGACATCCATAAACTCCGTCTTTTCCCGCAACATTAAAAGCAAAGAAATTTCGAAAATGGTTTATGGGTTTAGGAGAACATACAATAACTTCTTGGGATGATATGAGATCAACATTCTTAAAAATACCAAGCTTATTGCGCATCTAGAGATTCAAAGGAAGATATTTTTAGAATGACACAACAAGAAGATGAAAGTCTAGAAGAATATTTGGAAAGATTTTTGTATAATCTACGTAAATCTAAACAACATTCTCTAAATCAAGAAACCATTCGAACAATCTTTCTCAAGGGTATAAGGGATGAAGACTTACATTTTGAATGTGATGGGTAAAGGAGATATCTCTAAACTCAACATTCAAGAAATTGTTGACTTATGTCAAAAATATTCTAGAGGAAGAGCAAAAAACAGAAGTGAGAAGTTAGAAAACGGTGTTAAAAAGAAAGCTTCACCAGTAGGAGGGATAACAAGAGCTCTAAATAGGAATTTTATTGGAAAATTTCAAAACATCTTTTAAGTACATTAGGGACACAAGTAGATGTGCTAAAGGCAAATAAGAGGAAAGAAGAATGTCCTTTAGATAGTGTCCTTTAGATAGTGTTAAGAGTATTCGTGTTTGTGGTCTTTGTACGGAAAAGCATTCCTACGTAAAATTGTTCAAAATTAAAAGAATTACAAATGAATTCAATGGAAGAAGTGCCGTGAATGGAAGGTTTTTATTATGTAGCACCACGAAGACCATGGGGCAACCTAGAATGCCTCAACAAAAATCAGCAACAATTCCCTCAACAAAATTACCTTTATCCACCTCAAAATCCTTGGACACCTCCAATGCCATGGCAAGCTTGGCCTCCACAACAATATCCACAACAACTCGCACAAGGTTGGAAGGATATGGTTATGGAAACCAGCCACCTCAACAATACCAAGAACAATATCAACAGCCCATTTACATATCCACAATATCCTCAATCCATACCATTTCAACAACAACATCTCCGCATATCCACAATCCATGCCATATCCGCAAAATAGACCTCCACCGCGTTGTCGACCCAACCACAACAAATAAGAAATTTACCCACAAATCAACCTGCACTCAACTCAATTACCACAACCAATTGCAAATCCGAATAATAAGGTGGAAAAAGCCGCATGTACCGTAGAGGAAGCAAATATGTTTTCCCACATATTCAATTCTTCCTCTTTAATGAAGTCCATCTACAACTGGAAAAGTGCTTAAAAAGGATTCTCCCCTCCAATTATAAGAACCAACCGAACAAGGAGAATCACCGAAACATCACAAACTAAGATACAAATTGGTAAAGGAACAAACATTACAACTCAAACACCACCTTATCCCGAAAGGTTAGTAGAACAACAAAAAGAAATAACCCTTCCCGAATTTGATATTTGGGGATGAGTTAAAAAATGCTTATGTAAAAATTCATTTGTTGAAGGCAATTAAAGAAATACCAATATATGCTAAAACAATAAAGGAATTGTGCATTAAGAAAACTCAGAGAAAGAAGAAGGATCCTACTACAATCCAAGTCATTGGTAAACTAGCAAGTCTCATGTCTACAGAACCAAAATAGAAAAATATATTGATCCCGGTATCCCTATGGTTACTATATCAATAACAATTTCTCACATCAACACATTAATAGACTTGGGAGTGTACTTATAAATGTAATGACAATGGAGACCATGAAAACTTTGCATTTGAACAACATTAGATCAACCTCTACAATCTTAGAATTGCGTACGTATCTAAAGTTGTTCAAGGAATATTGGAAGATATTATAGTCTCTTTGGATTCATGGGAGTATCATGTTGACTTCCTTATTCTCGCAACCAAAATCAAATTTGGGAGGACATCCTCTAATCTTAGGCAGACCATGGTTAGCCATCGCCGATGCCTTTATGTATGCATCGTAAAGCATGATTATTTCACATGGAGAAGAAAGGGAAACATATTGCTCTTTATTCACCTACACAAACTCAACTTCTTTAGAATCGTTACTTCGAAGCTCAAGAAAAACAAAGAAACTAAATCAGCTTTTGGCATAAATAAATTCTTTTGATTTAAGAGAAGAAGAAGAGAATGAAGACTTAATGGATCTTTTCTATTTCGTAACTAAGTATTTTGTTGTGCCTTAGAGAAGTGCAATATGAAGCCGCAAATAACCTTTTGAATCAATGTTTCTGTGAAAACCCGTACTATTCAAACTTTGCGAAATTCTTTTATAGACATCTTTCCCCGTAAACACAATCTCCAATCCAACAATAAAAACAATTGAGGTAAGTCCCTGAAAACATTTAAACATTGGAAATGAGTTGCACCGAACAAGAACAAGAGGTAATTGCATTATTACGTAAAATATTCAAAAGCTTTTTGCCTGGGATTATGAATACATGCAAGGAATCCATCCTAACACATGTGTCCATCACATCTATACAGATGAACAAATTAAACCCGTAAGACAAACAAAGACGAATGAATCCTATGATGAAAGAAATAGTGAAAGATGAACGAAACAAGTTAAATGTTGGATTCATCTATCCCATTTCGCATAGTCAATGGGTTTCTCCACTCGGTTATTGTTCCAAAGAAAAATGGAAAGTGGAGGGTATGTGGATTATCGAGAACTAAACAAAGCTACACTCAAAGATCATTTTCCTCTACCATTTATCGATCAAGTGTTAGACTCATTGGTCGGAAAGAAATTCTTCTCTTCTTTAGATGGGTTTAGCTAGTACAACTGCATTAGAATAGTACTGCATGACCAAGACAAGACAACATTCACTTGCCCATGGGGAACCTATGCATATAATGTTTTGCCATTTGGTTTATGTAATGCACCCGCAACTTTTTCAATCTAGCAAGTGCTTGCAATTTTTGGCTGATCTAATCCATGAATGTGTAGAGGTTTACATGGATGACTTTACGCTTATGGAAACACATATAATGATTGCTTAAATAATCTTGGAGAAAGTGTCGAAACGATGTATCGAAACAAATTTGTCATTAAGCAATGAGAAATGCCATATAATGTCGATGTATGAAATAGTTCTTTGGGACACCATATTTCTTCTTCAGAATTAAAGTGGATCCAACAAAAATCCAAGTCCTAGTAACCTTAATGCCTCCTACAACACAAAGAGGTAAGAAGTTTCCTAGGCTATGGCAAAGCATGCAGATTATCTATCGAAAACTTCAAGAAATAGCCCAACCTCCGTTTAAATTATTAGCAAAAGATATTGAATTTCACCGGACAAATGACTCCGTCAAAATGCATTTCAAATTCTAAAAAGAAAATTATCGTTGCACCCATTCTCCGTACCAAATTGGTCTTCGCCATTTCATATATCAACCGATGCATCCGATACCGCAATAGGTGCTCGCGTAAAGAGAACTTGTTCAATTATGCAATATACTTTATAAGCAAGAATCTAACACCGGCAGCACTGAAACCATACAGCCACCGAGAAAGAAATGTTAGTCGTTATACATGCAAGAAACAAATTCACATTATACAACAGATATCAAGTTTTCATTCATACGTATCATTCAAGCAATCAAATACTTCGATGAATAAACCTATAACTAACCCGAAGAGAATAAGATGGTTACCTATATCGCAAGAATTTAATATTACAATACAAGATCTACCAGCAAGGAAAATCGAAGTAGCCGACTTTCTCATTCCGCATACATTCACCTAATGATCCCAATCCAAATCCCTGCGTATAACTTTCCCGATGAACATTTGCTCGTTATCACGTAAAAACACCATGGTTTGGTACATGGCAAACTATTTATCTTTCCAGGTTACCAAACCAATTCACTAAAAGCAAAGACACAAAACTATTAAAGAAAGTTCCGTGCATAGTTGGGTAAATGGTGATTTATTTTATATCGGTCCGTATTTGATAATTAGAAAATGTGTGCGAGAAGATGAAAATATTAGATATTCTAAAAGCATGTCACGATGAACCATGTGGTGGTCATTTTGGTCGTATAAACGAACAGCATATAAGGTGCCGCAACTAGGCTACTACCTACCATCCATCTTCCAAGACTCTAAGAAATATGTCAAGACAGCTACAAGAACAGGAGACCAATAATGAAGAGATGAGATGCCGCCTGGGCCACAGTCCTCATAACTAATTGGCAATGGGCGCTCGACTTTGTTGGACCCATCAATCCATCATCAAATGGAAACAAGTACATCTTAGTATGTACGTATTATGTAACCAAGTGGGCAGAGGCGTGTGCGTGCATGTAGCAAATGTAGATATAGTGGTCAACTTTCTTTTAAAGAAATTCCTACGATATGTGGAGTACCTGTATAAATTGTAACAGATCAAGGAACACAATTTACATCAAAACTAAAAATGGATTCTGAACAGAAGTACAAGATCAAACACAGAACATCTACACCATATCATCCTCAAGCAAATTGGCAAAGCTGAATCAACAAATAAAGTCCTAGAGAATATCATGACAAAAACAAGAAAATAACAGAAAGATTGGTCTAAAATTACAAGATGTACTATAAATAGAGAATTACATGTAAGAATACAACCTGTTTTTAGTCCATACCATGTTAGTATATGGAAAAGAGGCCTTATTGCCTATAGAGTTTCAGATACAAACATACGTACTAGCAAATTTAATTAGACTAGACCTAATAAGCAAACAATAACAATGGATCAGAACTAATCAGTTTATAGAGCATCACAACAAGCCATGTAACATACTACATTGGTGCAACAACAAAAGAAACAAGTGGTACACATATGATTGGAAGACAAAGACATTTCGCAAGGGAGATTGGGCATTACTTTTTGACTCCAAGTTCAAAGATTTCAAAGCAAAGTTCACAACACACCGGCTAGGCCCATAAGGAAATTGGGAGATGAAATCTCTTCAACAATGAGCAAAGAAAGATCAAGACACCGACTCGTGATTCCACCTCCTTTATAGTAGTTTTACAGGCTCAAAGTTTACAATAGGCTCATCGCAAAGAAGCATTTATGAAACAATCGATTAGAAGATACAGAATCGAAAGTCATGGCACACCGAACAAATGCATCTTCAAATACCCGTAGCTGAATAAAAATGAAAAAAAAATAAAAAAAAAATAAAAAAAATAAAAAATAAAAACATAAAAACATAAAAAAAAATATGATAAAATAAATAATTTGTTTGCTAGTGAAAACCAGTAAATCGGCACTGCGTGCAGAATTCATAGGGGAAAATCAAGGCAACTTAATTACAGAATTCCTTTTCTTGTTCTACCGTTCACATAATTTCAACACAGTACTTCCATCAACAATTGACTCGAGGACAAGTCATATCTTAAACAAGGGGGAGACTTGTATTAGATCTTTAGCCGGAAAGCGTTGATGAGAAGAACTAGAGTTGTCACAGAGGGGACCAAATAGTAAAATCAATACAGAGGGACTCGAGAGACTCGCTAAAACAACATGCATATTATGTAAGTGCTAAAAGAGACCCGAAACAAGGAATCATTATAAAGGGACCTGATTTGGACCAAGAATCCGGAGTATGGTATATGATGTTAATAAATCACTTTTGATTCATCTACAATGATCTGACTTTCATTCCACTGGATAAAACACTATCCTAGGAAGTATATGTATAATGTATTTTGTGCTTGAATTTAAATTTTTTAGGAATTTTTAGTTTTTGTTGGTTAAAGTTAGTACCCGAGGATATTCAATATTCCCTATACATATCCTATATTCATTATTCCTATACATATCCTATATTCATTATTCTACACATATCCTATTCTATATATCTATAAGTATATCTCACTTTCATCTATACACATTTCTTATATATATTCCCATAATCCTAAGTATTTTTCGAGCAAAAGACCAAGCTAGGACAACTTTCTCCAATTCGCATACACAAATCAAGAGTGAGATGGTGATGATTTCAAACATGATTCCAAGATGGTCATTTTAAAATCAGAAAAATGTGTTTATATGAAAATTATATACCATAAGTAAGGAATGAATCGAGCGCAAAGGATATAAGGTTAATACGATAAGAGAGATATGTTGATTTACATATAAATGCGCATATGTATAAAAGAAGTGAAGTTATGTATATGGCGTAAAATGAAGGACGAGTATAATGGTTATGATTTGGCTTATTATGTTTATTTAGTAAGGTATAATGATAATGGCATATATGACCATGAGTATCATTGCACGAAAATGCGAAGTAATCGTCTATGCAGAAAGGTGGTGGATGACACGTGGGGATTATCTAAAGGAATAAAGGCAGGGTATACCAGGCACACGACGATGGGAAATCAACGGTACCTGCAGGATAAATGCCCATGTCATTCAAACATATGCAATAAAAAGGGATGGTGTACATGTATATAGTTTGAACATAAAACAAGGCGTGCGGGTATCCTCATGACATAGCTCTGGCCGACCGGGTCAAAGAGGACAGCCATACCAACCTCACATCATAACGCCATCAGCACGGCGTACAACCATGAACTCGGTCCATTCATGACTTCAACCTCATTCCCAGACACAAGAGTTCATGAAGGCGTTGAACAAAACATTGATCTCAAGAGAAGAGAAGTGTCAGATTAACTGGAGAGAAGAGAAGGCTGGCGACGGAATAGTGAAAATCGTCCTGAAAGCAAGAAGGCGGATTTACAAATTGTCCGGATTTAATACTCAGGATCACAGATTTCCAGGATTGAGTCGCAATGTTGAAGTTCATTAACACTCAGCCGATTATGGAATATTGTTTGACACTTTGGATCCTATGTTTTGACACCAAATTTCATTAACCGAAACAAAAGAGGGGATTTGGAGCGCCTGGTTACACTCCACGCGTTCGTTGACAACAGTAACTTCAAACCCGTGATTATCTCCAGACGATGTTGACTTGCGGATTGCTAATAGCGCAAGATTTTGAGGAAAATCCGTTGCATGAGTAACAAGTTTTAAGTGAAGTAGTATGGCGAGGGTTGTTGAATTGCGCACTCAAGCCGTGATCCTCCAGTAAATCACACCAACATTTTCACAAACAAATAGCGTGTAAACTAAAAACGCCATAAAACATTTTGTTGCCACTCGTTTGTTTTGTTTCGCACAGTCAGGATTCGAATGCTTAATGTAGTCACTGAATTATGGTTGAAAGAGAGCTCGTCTGTATGAAGCCATGTTGAGGCCGAGAGCTTGTTGTATAGTTGCATTTTACATGAGGTCTCAGACGTAAATTTTTGTTTGCAAACACCTTGTTTAAGTCCAAAACAAATAGCGAAAAAATTTCGATTAGGCCGAGAGCATTCCTTGATTTTTCTTAATTTTTTTTTATATATATACACAAGTAAATCATGATTGTGAAGTCAGACATCGTGTATTTAATAAAAAAAATGGGTAGACCAAACGTTGTATTAACAGAGATATACAGGTGTTGCTTCGTATTCAACAGGAATCTTAAGAGTGTTATTGCAAGGGAATATATCGCAGGTTAAAAGTGCAAGAGTTGAGCGGAGTCCGAAGAGGAAGGTAAGCTTCTTTGCTTACCGAATTTCATTTTAAAAAAAATAGTCATAATTTTTATTAAAATGAAGTTAGTAACAGCAAGGTTTCCACATTGATTGGTTTACAAACAATGGCAAACAGTGGTAGGAGCTGTACCAAATAGAAAGCTTGAAAGAGATCATAGAAAAACTTAACAGCAGAATATAGTTTTCACAGAAATTAATGGCCAGGCCTCAGGAGATAACCAAAGATTTATAAAGAATTTTAATCAAGACTAAACTCGAATAGGAGAAATCATCGTCTCCAAGAACTCCAAGAATACTTGTCCAAAGCCTTAGATTTGCCAATGTTAGGAGAGAAAGGCTGCTGGCTACACTTCAAGGAGAAAGCATGGACTTTCTTCCTTGGAGAAAACCTAAGTGGGAACATTTGATAGGACAAAGGTATACCCAGGGAATGGTTTAATGAGTCATAGAGAGAATTAGTTCCGATTATCCAAAAGTTTTTGACTAGACCCAGGATATAAAGGTTCTAATATATCATGTTAAACTTCACATAATAAAGGGAAGATAGGACGATACCTATTTTCTATATAAAGCCTCTTAAGAATGATTGACACAAAGCAAGACATGAAAACAGTTTATGGCAGACAAATGTATCATCAAGGATTGATTAAAATCCTAGTTGAATATCAAGTAAGATCATATAAAATAGTGTGAGAATTGCGTTGAAAACTCACATCAACAGACACAGAGGTGTGGAGAAAAACAGTGAGAAAGGGTGGGAGCATAACTACCCGTATGATTCCAGGAACAAGAGCCAAACAAAGAAAATAATACACATGGATTAAATATTCAGATGTCTATCTCCTAAAAGATTTACGAGAAACAAAAGTCCCATCAATTTAGATATGGAAGAAGAAACATATTTTCCAAGACCACAAGAAGAAAATAACATTCCACAAGAAGAATTTGATAGGGATTCTGCCTATGATGATGAAGCAATTGTGATCATTAATGAAAACAACTCGTAGATTTAAAAAAGATGGGAAAATCAAGGATTAAACTAATTTAATTAGAAATTAGTAAAATTGTGGAAAAACAAGTAGGAAGAGGAGAACAAAGCAACAGAAAGAAAATGCTAAATTGATCAAAACAAATGAAAAATTGAAAGAAGACTTGGGGAGATTAAAAAGGAAGAATGATCTAATTTCTAAACAAGCATTTAAATGGTTGAAGGAAAAGAACATGTAAGGTGCCAAGTATGAAAAGCAAGGTTAAAGCAACTTGTTTAAAGAACGACATGACACAAAAGCCTAGATTGTTTGGCAAGGGCAGCACAATCAGAGGCATCAGCCAACATCTACTTCGGTAGAAGAAGGTCAAAGAGGAAGAAAGCATGGGACATGTGCTGATGATAATGGTGAGGAGATGTTAATGAGTTGGGCCCTATTTTGCTCAAAGAAACTTATTTATCCATCTATTTTCCATCCATTTTCCATTCATTTATTCCATTTTGACATATATTTGATATCTATTCGTGTATTTAATTTTAATTTTTCAAATTTAAAGTTTTATGAGTTTGATTTGAAAAATACAATTCAAATTCCCAGAAGAGCTATATTATTGATATGGTTGCAGGACACTTGGGCAAATTTGTGCTGAATGCATGGATGGACACCTGGCAACTAGGACTAAGCCACCTATGCTTAGTTCGAACAACAAGCTTTATTAGGTCATTTAGTTCTAGGCCAATCATGACTAGTCATTCAAATCCCATAGAAATAGGCTTTTGAGATTCTATGGATCACTGTATTTTCTGGGATAAGAATAATGAATTTGACTTAGATAGGTAGATGAGAAGTAGATGGCTTGAATAAGTAAAAAGGATCGCTTGTTCATGAGACTTCTTATTTAAAGCCAAAGCTTTGATGGCTTATGTATTAGGATTATTATTGACTTATATACTTTTATATTGTGACAATTTTGGATTGAGAAGTTAATTTGAAGACTTGTGCTATATCAACTTGCTGTTCAATGTTATGGATGTGTGACTCGGTTGGGCTTCGAGATCATTTATCAAGTGTGCAAGGCAAGGGTGGGAAGGGCCCCATTCCAAGCTGTATACACTTTTGTTAACTGGTTTTATTTCCTTGTAATTTGATGATTGTAGAACTGTCAAAGCTTTATTTCAGATTGTTTAATATCCATGGCAAGGATTGATGTCATTAGTTTATAACTTATTCATCACTTTATCAAGTTGGAAAACAGATGTATCAAGTTGAGCATCCCTTCTATGAAAATGATGAATTAAAGTTGGTTTCTTTTGTTTGTGTGCAAATGCTTTCTTGTTGAGATTTTTGATATTAAGATGAATGAATTATAATGGAACACTTTACATGTCTCTTAAGTTAAGAGCTTCTTTTCATTCATAATTTATCCATCTTAAGTTCTTGGTTTTTAATCTCCATTCATTAAGTAATAATTGAGGTGAAAATAAATTTCTCGAGTCAAGAACCATTTCCATATTAATCCTTTTAAAACTAATTGAGTTGGAGTTGTAGAATATATTACTTTCAAGATATCTTTCAAGGTTGATTATATCCTCGATCTTCACATATAGTGATCTTGCCTCAAAGCATAAACAACCCGATTGATAATAAATATTGTGTTAGTTTAGGTACATAAATTAGCTCAACACCGTGAAAGCTAGGCTCCTCATGTGTTGTATTCTTATCAAGAAAATTTCATACTGTAAGGCAAATATATAAAATAATACTTATCAGCCTCTTATGATAAGCGGACTTTAGAATGCTATCGTTAGAAGATACTATCCAATTTTTTCTCATTTTTCATGCAACTCTTCAACTCTGTTTCTTGTCGGATCCTCCTGTTCTAACCATAATCTTCATTGGGAGGGGAATACCCTTATAGAAGCTTGGGAACATCAAGGATTAGCCCTCTACAAGTTGGGAAACCCGCCTATTTTAATCCGTTGGAGCATCCGGATGGCCCGTAATCGACCATCTTCCACAACATATGATCTTAAATGAGTGTATTAGTTAGTTGTGCTAAGTTTTCAGATAAAAACATGTATAATTTGTCTCATTGTTTCCGATGGTCCAGTGTTTTATTCATGAAACATATGAATTTTTGAACTCAAGCATGAAAATAAGCCTAAATAACATTATACATTGTATAACAAGAGAAATACAATCACACATAAGTTTTATAACAATAGGCATGATGAAGAAGCCACCCCTCCCGGGCTACATCCGTTGGTCTAGCTCCCAATGAAAAGCCCCGTTTGTCATTATTCTCAAAATTGTAAATAAAATGTGTTTACAAGCCTCTAATGTTTTTTTTTTTCTCTACACCAATGGCTCCATAATGCTCTAATTGAATGAGACTTGTTTTACACCTACCATTTAAAATGACCTCCCACATTTTTCCTAACATTTAGAAAAGCTCCACTAAAAGTGGAGACTGGCACTTAACCTATTACCAAAAATAGTAAAAACTTAAATTTAGGGCGTCTGTTCTTTCCATCGAAATAGACCGTTAACATTGATTTCAAATGTTTAAGTGGTGGTCACATGCCGACCCCCCGCCGTTAACTCCGCAATATAACTATTTGAAACTCCTAGTTAGTGGTATGGAACTCGAGTCTTTAAGGGTTCCAAAAACCCGTGGCATTAACAACCATGAAACTATGCCCATGTGAATGCAATATTCCCCATCCCAAAAAGTTACGGCTTTGTAAAACGTCACACCGCAAATAATTTCACCGCGTGACATTGACATGTGAACATATACATCACCGGAAGTTAAATTTTGAAGCCGTCGATTTAAATTTTTTATATATCATGTGACCGCAATGTTAGCCGCTAACGGTTGGGACCGCCGGTGTGCCCGACCGCCCCGCCTAAATGAACATATACACCATAAATGATGCGGATAACATAGATGGTAAGAACCATTAGACAACAGAGACAATGGAGGTCTTTGTGCACGCCTCGCAGGTCGCAGGTCAACTCTCCCCCAACTCCACCAAAATTTTGCAATCTAGCTCCAAAAAATAGAAGAAAAGAGATATCAACGTTTTAGCCACTTCGAGGGGGCAACCTTCCAATACATTACCTAACCGAACAATTCTTGGATGATCCAATTTACAAAACCTCCTTTTCTATATATAGGATTCATAATACAATGTAACTTAAAGGGGCCACAATGTAACTAGCCGACCTAATAACAATAATTTATACACAATAATAATAAAATGGGGGTTACAAGGGCACAATAATAAAAATATGGGGGTTACATTAACAACAATAAGGGACTATACTAATAATATAAGGACCTAACATGCCCTCTCCTCAAAAAGTGTTGTCCTCAACATCAGAGTAGCCTGGTGCTTCTCTGATAAAATTTTCATCCTCCCATGTAGAATCTTCGGGTAAGTTCTTCCACTCGATGAGATACTCAATCGATCAATTTTGTAGTTGTCGAGTTTTGCTTCCGTGACCACTTCAGGTTCCAATATGATTTTTCCTTCCTCATCAAGTTCGGTAATATTGTTTGAACTGGAAGATTTTCACCGATAACTTTTTAAGCATGAAACATGGAAAATTGGGATACCAAGGACAGCAGGAAGTTCCAGAATTTGTATGCCATAGTACCAATATTTTGCAACACCTTGTAAGGACCATATTTGGCGATAATTTATTATCCTTCTTTTGCTTGCTTGAGGGAAATTTGTTTGTATGGTTGTAGCCGTAAAAATACCCAATCTCCTACATCAAAACTTCTCTTGATGTGATGTTGGATCTGCTCGTTGTTTCATTCGATTTGTGCCAAATCAGGTTATCCTTTGGAAGAGTTGGAGAACTTCTTTGCCGATGCTTGATGTGATCTTCCACCGTTTGAACCTTCGAATTTTCCCTTAAAGATGATGTGATGGATGGTGGATGATATCCATAAAGTGCCATAAGGTACTTGCCGCAAAGAGGAAGAAGTGTTATACCACCATTCACAAGAGGTGTTCAAATGTGGCTGACCTATCGTGTTTGCTTATCGTATACAAAAACGTATCCTTCCAAACATTTATTTACTATCTCGCCTTTGACCATCGCATTGAGGATGATAAGATGAGCTATGACAATGAGGACCAAACAAGAAAATAACTTCGTCCAAAAATTTCCAAGAAAATGGACTTTTTCGCTCAAAATAACCCTTGGGCTTCCATGTATCTTTTGAATTCGGTCCATAAATGTAGTAGCAACCATACTGTTTTAAATGGATGAGATAATGTACAAAGTGTACACTTGGTAAGTCTATCAACTACCACCATGATGACACTCTTTCTTCACTTAGTAAACTCGTGATAGCATCCATTGAAATCTCCTCCCAATGTTGACTAACGATGTATCGTAGAAGTCTGGCCTGAATGAGCTCACTTTATTCACGGAAAACGTAAAACATTCCGCCACAATCTTGAATATCATATTAAGGCCATCCCAAAAAATTCTTTCTTCACCCCCGTGGTAAGTTTTTAAAAATCCCGAGTGTCCTCCTAAAGGAGAAGGTGCAATCTCAGAAGAATTCGTTTTAGCTGGGAATTCTTACAAATATATAAGCGATCTTCGTACCATAAGGAATCATTTTTCCAAACTAGTTCTGACGTATGTTCGTAGGATCTTGGCTTTAACTTTTTAATGAGTGTCCATACATCTTTGTCCTTCTTCCATTAATCTCTTGCTTCGGTTATCCAACTGCTGATAATAGAAATGGCACAAAGCAATGCTTCCACCTCTTCATTTTCTTCGCAGTGCATCTCATAATAACATGTTTCCTTCTTTTGTAGATTATATTTCAAAGTCATAACCCAACATCTTTATGAATCATTTTTACGCTTCTTCAATTGATAGTATTTATTCCAAAAAATGTTTAAGACTATCATGATCAGCTTTTTACCTTGAAGTGTCTTCCCATTAGGTAATTTCACCATTTCTTTAAGGTATGCGCATTGCTAGCATTTCCTTCACAATAGGTTTCGTAAATACTCTCTTTGATCGACGACTTTAAAAGCAATGGGTCTTCCTTCCCCGCATTAAAACCGCACCAATTCCATTTCCGAGGCATCACATTCCACAATAAATATTTTCGTGAAGTCTAGCGTAGCTAAGACCTATGCTAGGCACATTGCCTCTTTAAGACGTTCAAAGGCCTTAGTTGCTTCGTAGGAGTCCATGAAAATGCATCTTTCTTCAATAATGTTGTTGTGAGGTGTCGCTATTCTCCCATAATTTCAACAAACTTGCAATAATACCTTGTTAACCCGAGAAATCCTCACAACCGCTTTATGGTTGTGGGGACTTTCCATTCCTTAATGATTTGACTTATTAGGGTCTACTTTAACGCCCTAAGGAGATACAATATGACCCAGATATTCCACCTCTTGTACTCCAAAGAAACATTTGGATTTTTTTTTATATAATTGTTTCTCCCGCAACAGTTTGAGCACCCCCGTCAACATGTTCAACATGATTCTTCCAAGAGTCAGCCGTAAATTAGTATATCATCAAAAAATACTTAGCACAATTACGAAGCCTGAAAGGAACTATAAACTTGAAATGGTTGCATTGGTAAGGCCAAAAGGCATGACCAAAAATTCATAATGACCCTCATGAGTTCGAAATGTTGTTTTTGGAATATCTTTAGTCTTCATTCTAATTTGATAATATCCCGAATGAAGATCCAACTTGGTAAAATAAATTGCTCCATGTAATTCATCCAATAATTCATCAACTACTAAGAACAAATTTGTTCTTTAATAAGGAACTTTATTATCTATAATCCGGACACATTCGCCATGATCCATCCTTCTTGTAAACTAATACTATAGGAGCAGAGAAAGAACTTCGACTAGGTTGAATTATACCCGCCTCTAACATTTCGCAATCATACGTTCAATTTCGGGCTTTTGGAAGTAAGGATATCTATAAGGCCTCGATGTTCGAGGAACACTTCCCGGAATCAAATGAGTAGCATGATCATGACTCAATAGGTGGGAGTCCTTGGGGAGTTTCAAACACCTTGGAATGATTGTCCGGGACTTGTTGGATATCTCTGCAGAACAGATGATTTTGATGTTGGAACTTCTAGTGAGCATAATTGTGCAATTACGCCTCACTAGTTCTTCTTGAAGTTTTGTCATGAAATTAGAGCTTATTATCCTTCCCGGCTTCCCTTCAATACCCCGTAATTCGACTTCCCTTTCCTTCGCCGAAAATTTCAAGAAAAGTTCTTGAAAATTAAAAGCTACTCATTCCCAAAGATTGCAACTATCAATTTTGGCATGAAGATTGACTTCCCATAGGAATGGAAAGCATCGGACTAGTCAATACATATTCCCCCATGGTTAGCTTGATATTATGGCATTTTCCAAAGCAATTATAGTTCCTCCATTTGCAACCATCACTTGACATTCCGTGTTGGGTATATAGGAAACAATTTAATCTTTGGGTTGTATCAAGCAATGAATAAAATTATGGTGCTACCCAATTTAACGAACACTATTACCTTTTTCTTCTTGATTTGTCCTTCTATCTTGAGAGTTTGAGGAGTGGTAATTCCTTGCTGCATTACACGATATGTATTTACTCCATTTCTTCTTCAAAGCAATTCTGTGTATATCCTCTTCTTTGCTTCTATTTTCCTTTCTGCATCTATGTAAACAATTTTCTCACACACTTATGACCTTTAGTGTATTTGCTATCACAACTATAGCAAATCCATTTCTTTTTCTTTTTTCTTCCAATTTTGTAAAATAACCTGTAGGTTGTGGAAATCTAGACGTAGCAACACTTCCTTCTTTATAGAATTGAGTGGTAGGCTTCCTTGTCGCCATAATTTTACATTCAACTTTTCTTTCCAACTCCGACAGCTCTTCTTCCAATGAATCAGGTCTAAAATGGAATTTCATGTTGGGATGTTATCATTTAAAGTGCCTATGAAGAGATCAATCATATGTTCCTTCGGGAATATCAGCACTTTATATTCAATTTTTTAAGTCCACGCTGCCTTTAATGGAACCCTTTTGTTTGACGTATCACTGAAGGAAGAAGGTGTTTCTCTTTGTATCCTCATAACAAAAGCATTACTTTTCCGTAAAAATCGACCAAGTGACAATTTTTTACTTGATAAGCCATCGATACCATACAAATGTATTTTGTTCTAAATGTAAAGTTGCAATGCGTACCTTTTGTGTTTTGTACATATGGAGATCAAAATATTGCTCCATCTCGTAGTATCCATGTTACAGATTCTTTCCATCAAACTTTCCTCATCCATTTTTGGAATATGGTGGTTCTTCTTGCTAACATTTTGATGGTTCTGTATCATGAGGTTCTTCTACTATCTTTTCACCATTAGGAAACATTTCTTAGAATAACTTCTTGGTCAAACCTTCATTCACTTTAGATCATTCTTCATGTTTTTCATGTTGTTTTCCATGTTGTCTTTCATGTCATCCATCTTAGCTTCCATGCCTTCCATGCCATCCATCTTAGCTTCCATGCCTTTCTTCAAAACTTCCATTTCATTTTTTGTTGCTCTTTGCGAGAGTGAAATTTGTTGCACTTGCTCTTGTAATTTTGATAGATCATGTTGCAATTCTTCGTATTCATGAGTCATAGTAGACCGTTTTGAAGACTTAATGGGTGTTGAATTGTTTTTAAGGGGCATATTTTACAACCTAATACTAATATCTATTCTACAATATGCCCTTGGAATCAATTCAAACTGATTCTTCAAACAAGACTTATGCAATTCGGAAAAAAAATACACACCTTTTTCTTGCTTTTGAGGAGCTCGATATTGAAATTGGATTATCTCTATGATTGCAGCACTTCAATATTTGAATTTCAAGTACTAACGTAGCCCTCTAAATTATCTTTCGAATTCCATAGGTCCGACCCGATTTGGATTCTCCAAGACAAAGTTGTGTCCAATCTCCCACAATGACCTAATTATGGATTGGTTCCGTAGAGCGAACTTTGTACAAATTGCCACGTGTCACTCGTTTCATCCTTTGTCTCCGAAATTGATAGCCAAGAAACTAAATTCCATGCACTTGCAACCACTTTTTATGGAACTCCAATCCGATGCCCAGAGAGAGAGTTATTGAACTTTTCCCCACAGATCACCTTTTGAGTTGAAATTAAGTAATTCAAAAGCACTACCTTCCACAGATAATATCTCCAAAAAAATATTTCGAACAAAGCTCTAAAATTTTCCAAGAATTTTTTCAGGATTTCAACTTCGCACCATATGAATTTCGGATTCCGAACCTTCGTAGAAAAAAATTTATAGCGCAAATGCCACGATGACTCGTTTAGGAGCCCGAAACAAGACCTAAATTCCACGTATCATATCTCCGAAAATAATGTGAACCAAGATCTAAAATTTTTAGAAAATCTTCCTCGTGGATTTTCATTTCTTCACACCCTAAAAATTTCGCATTCTAAAACTTCGTAGAAAAAAATTTATAGCGAAAATTCCACGATGACTCGTTTGGAGCAAATAAAACCCTAGAATCCAAAGCTCGATACCAAATGTTGTGTAACCAAAATCCTCCAAAAATAGAAGAAAAAGAGATATCAACGCCTTAGAAATAAGCCACTTCGAAAGGGCAACCTCCAATACATTACATAACCGAACAATTTCTGGATGATCCAATTTACAAAACCTCCTTTCTATATATGAGTCCATGGGGCCATAATGTAATCCTAGTGGGCCACAATGTAATCCTATCCGACCTAACAATAATAATTTAAGGGCACAATAATAATAAAATGGGGGTTACAAGGGTACAATAATAACAACAGGGTTACACTAACAACAATAAGGGACTATATTAGTAATATAGGGACCTAAATAAAAATTTTATCATGGCCTCTTTGAGGACACGTGCTCTCTAGGCTTGCCACATGTCTCTCATCCAACGGCCCATTTCAAAACATACAAACCCCATCAATAGTCAAAAATGAAACTCGCCACATCTCGTATCAACGATCTACATAATGCCACATGTCAAATTTTGATTGGTTGTGAGAAAATGGAATATTCCCCAAAGCAATTCGTCGACCGTACCTTTCATGCCGACTGGCATCCCAAATACAAAATTTTAAACTTGTTTGGGAAAACGAACGTAACGCAATATCTTCCCGATATGACATCGGTTTTTCAAACCATTCACGACACCGACCGCAACGACGAGACCTTTCCGGTCGCTCGTGTTCGACATGCGCCCGAGAAATTTCAATTTGAGCATAACACATGATCTCCTAATCACACCTCCCCATCGGGAAGCTTTTGGACCCCAAAAGACTATATTTATCCGTTCGTAAGATAAGGGTACAACTCCCTCACCTTTTCCACTTCCATCCACCTTGCCTACTTGGTTTTCTACCCATGAGCCCAATTCGAAGATAATCGACACTTCCCCTTTTAGAAGTGCTATGTCCTCCTCGTCAAAGATGGAATCTCCTTGAGCTCGCTCCGGTAAATTCGGCGATAAATATTCTATAGATGGCGCTCTGAATATCACTCCCTTGATCAATCAAAGGAGGCCCATACAAACGTAAATTCTCCACATTGACAACGGAATACATTTTCATATATGAAGGCAAGTCAAGTTGAAATGCATTTTTACCAACTTGTTTAATGATATTTAATGGACCATAACGAATGGGCTTGAGATTTTTACCTTCTCCTTGCATCCTTTCTTTTGCTTATGTGCAACCATACTTCATCTCCTTCTTGAAACTTATGATCAACTCTATGTTTTTCATGCCTCTCCTTGTATTTTCTTCGACTCTTCTCAAGCTATTCTTGAACTTTTAATGAATAATTCGAATTTTCTCAATGAAATTTCGAGCTTTTTCAATATCACTATGCCCTTCCATCGCAACATCCTTCAAGAGATGAAGTCTAATGGAAATTCGGAAAATACTCGGCAGATTCAAAAGGTGAAGTATTTGTAGAAGATTTCTTATCCCTAAGCAGCGTATTGAATGTAATGTGGTTGTTAATCCCACAACTTGGGATGTTTGCTACAATATCCTCTCAAAAGATACACAACAAACTTATGTTCACCACCCTTTGCCATTAAGTTTGCGGATGAAAAGAAGTACTTTTTTTCAACTTTGTGTCCATCATCTTTCAAAGATTGAACCAAAAATTCCCCAAATCTAACTCCGGGAATCCCCCGTCACTAACAATAGAATTAAGTAAACCATAATGAACCCATACATGTTGAAAATAAATATCAAAGATTTTTTTCTCAGCAAACGCATTTATTTTTCTTACATGGCATAAGTATACACATTTTATCGAATCTATCCACAACTACATAAATATAATCATGTTGTTTTCTTAACATAGGTAGACCTCCAACAAAGTCCACAGACAAACACTCTCCCCCGTGGCCTTGATGGTACCAAAATAGTGGCATGTAAAACCTAAGCCGCCTAATGCTAGGCTTTATTGCACACATAGAACATCCTCTCTTATAAAACGTGACACACTATCTATCATGCGTGGTCAATAGCAATACTCGTAGATACGCCATTGTTTTGCTTACCCCAAAGTGTCCAAAGAATAAGAGATGAATGAGCCTCTACAACACTATACCTCTGTATACACAACTTCAAAATGAAATAGCAAATTGTTGCTATGTGATAATAATTTTCCTCAACTTGATTCCCTTCACTCTCAAACTAGCATACACATCTTGAAAATCGCATCGTATGCATAACGTTTCTATGTAACTCATGTACAATAGAATCATTTTTAATTAAAGTAGAAGCACTTATAATTGGCCTTGAAATAATATCGTAAACTTTATTAAAAATACCTTTGTACCTTATAACCAAGTGAAATTGTTGAAGAAATCCTTCCACCTAAAATTTCGTGATCGTCGCAATTTTGTTTGTGACCGCAAGTACCGTAATGGTTGGTGATCGCATGTATAATCATCTCTTTACCCATCAAGGTGTTTCCACTTATTGACGCTTGCACTAATGCATACATCTCTTTTTCATATGTAGGATAATTAGTTACAGCACCATTGAATGTTTCCGTAATGAAAGTGATAGGCTTACCATGCCGCAAAAGTATCACTTCATGGCATAATCACTAGCATTGGTTTGTATCTCGAATGGTTGTCTCAAATTCGGTAATGCAAGGACCGGAGTTTACCTAATATTGTCTTTTAAAGCTTCAAAAGCTTTCTTTGTTTGCCTCCCCATTGGAAGCCTTTTCTTCACGCTTGTCACCGCATGCAGCGGGAGTTGCTATGGCAAAAAAGTTAGCATTAAAATTTCTCCAATACCGAGTTGCACCTAAGAAATCCTTACCTCGGTTATTGATTTGGGGAGTGGGTCAATTCACAATGGCTTCCACTTTAGAAGGATCAATTTTCAACTCGCCTCCTCCTACAATGTGTCCTGTATAAACTAGAGAAGTCTTTCCAAATTTACACATAGACATCTTAAGAAATAATTTCTCTTCTCTTCAAAACATCAAGTACCCTTTTTACATGCAAGACATGTTCTTCTCTTTGCTTTGCTTAAAATGAGAATATCATCTAAATACACAATCACAAATTCATCAATAAATGGTCACAAAACATTATCCATAACACGATGAAAGTTGTTTCCGTGCATTACACAAACCAAACAACATAACCAACCACTCAAAGAGTCCTTGTTTGGTTTTGAATGCACGCCTTCCATATGTCACTTCTCGCAATTCTTACTTGATGATATCCACTCGTAAATCTAATCAGTGGAAAAAATTTCTTCTTTCGGGAACATCCGGTAAATCATCTATCCTTGGGAGTGGGTATCGATTCTTTATCGTTATCTTGCTCAAAGCTCGAAGTTGACACACATGCGCCAAGTCCCATCTTTCTTCGAATCAAGACTATGGGTGAACCGCATGGCAAAGTGCTTGGCCTTATGAGTCCCTTTTCCAACAAGTATTTGATTTGCCTCTTTATTTCATGATTCTCCATTATCGACATGCAATACATGTCGATGTCTGAAGAGGACAATCTTGTTGTAACCGAATCTCATGTTGAATCTCCATTTTAGGAGGCAATCATGTTAGCCTCAAACATATCATGATGTGAATCAATCACATCATATAAATTTGATTCCAAATTAGGATCACAATCTTCAAATGACTCATGATTAACGTCACTTTTAGGCTTAGCACCTATTAGAAGAACAAAAATTCTCACTTGAATTCACCAAATTCTTTACCTATCAAGCATTTACCATCAAGTAATATTTGTCTTCTTGTGATGTGCTCTAACAATGAAGTCCTTTCCATATTTGAATAAAATGGTATTGTTCTCATGGCGACAACATTTCTTTCCCCGTCATACAAGTAAGGACTCGCCAAACAAAAATACCGTAATATCAAGGCATAACCACATCTAATTCAAATGTGTCAACAAAATGTGTTGTTATTGCAAAGCGCAATATGCACTTCTTTGAAATATATAAATTTGCATCCTTACAAATCCACCAAAGTGGATATGATTTTGGATATGGAATGATCTCAATATTATCTTTCTTGACCAAGTATTCAGAAATTAGCTTGTTTGTGACCCACTATCAAACAAAGGTGTCAATCTTGGTATGTTTGGATATGACCCTCACATGAAACAATTCAATTCTCTTCTTCATTTGGAGCTTGTATGTGATGCTTTGAAGTACTATTACCGGGTTTTATTTCAATTAATTTCCCTTATGTTCTTCAATCCCATGGCTATAATTTTAGTTTCATCACCTCGAATCCTATCCTAAGTCATGTTGAGTCGTAGTCAACAGCTTCTCGCTTCCTTTGTTATCGTTATACTTGGGTCTCTTTAGGATGTAATTTCCAAAAATTCTCTTCATGGCCTTCTCTTGAACAATGTTTGCACACCACTTTCTCTCCCTCTTCTTGACATATGAAATTTTTTCCTTTTCCTTTTCGTGTCTTCTTTTTTTCCCCCTTGAAAGGTTTGTTTCTTCCTCTTCAAAAATTATTTTTCCTCTAGCTTCTTGATGTGTGGCTTGGAACATGCTATACCATCTAGACTTGTAGGATTAAACATGAGGATAGTATGTTTAAGGTAGCTATGTAAGCCTCCTATGTACTTGAGCAAAGTATCTGACTCTGAAAATCTACCCCTAATAAGACAAAATTTCTCTTCTCCTAAATTCGTAGTCTTGTACATTTGTCCTTTCAATTGTCTAAAATTTTGCCCGCTCATTATGGTTTCTCGCATTTGAACTAATGGATAAAATTGTTACTATTGCAGTAATGAAATCAATCCATGATAGAATAATCTTACCATGCTTCTGGATCTCCTCCTTTGTCTTGGCCTTCCCCATCAAACAAGAGTTGCACCTTCCATCCTCAATGAAGCTAGTTGGATTTTAGTATCATCATCATGAAGGTTCCGAATTCTCAAATAAACCTCCAATTGCCTAATCTAATTATCAATTTGTTCCATATTGACTTCACCATTAAACATTGGCAATTAAAAATTAAAATCAATTTTTAGAAAAGGACTTTTACCAATATTCTTTGACTCGTGTGAATGGTGTACCGAAGATGAAGTGAGAGTGATGGACAGATGAGGTGATGATGGTGACTCTCTCACCGCCTCCATTTCTCCATTGCCCTTCTTTGATTTATCTTCATCATTGTGGCCTCCCGATGATCCCCGACCTTCCTTGTGAACTTTTGATCCTTCTCCTTCTAGTCTTTCATTCCTTTCTCGATAAAGGACTATCACCATTTAATTCATGTCAAGGAATGCTTTCCCCGAACACTCTTTCTTCTTCTTTGGGATCCACTTCTTCATGGATTTATTCTTCTCCTAGAGGCATGCTTATTACTTATGCTTCTTTTGAGGTGAACTAGGTGGTGGAGAATGTGGAAATCTTTCCCTCCTTTGTCGTGTCTCACTTTGAGAACCTCGCTTCCACCAATTTGTCTTCTCCTTAAGCTTGAGCCTAGTAAGCACGAAAATCTCTTGCAACAAGCAAACAATCTTTGCACACAAAAACACCAGAATAAACTCTAGCTCCGATACCAAACCGTATCCGAAAGGAGTGCATTAGTTTGTTGTGCTAAGTGTCCTTTCGCATTAAAAACATGTACAATTTGTCTCCATTTGTTTACTTAAGGAATGAGTGTTTTAACCATGAAACATAGATGAATTCCGTGAACTTTAAGCATGAAAATAAGCTCTAAATAACACTATACAATAGTGTATAATAGATAAATACAATCACACATAAGTTTTACACAGAGGGAATGATGAAGCGCTCAACCCCTTGGCTACATCCGCAGTCTTGCTCCCAATGTACGTCCCTCTTTGTCATTATGCTCAAAATTGTAAATTACATGTGTTTACGATCCTCTAATGGCTTCTTTCTCTACACAAGTGGCTCCAAAATGCTCCAATTAGTCTAGATAGACTCTTGTTTTACCTAAATTGGTCAAAAATCGACCACCCAATGCATTTTTCCCAATATTAGCTAGAAAATATACACTAAAAGTGGAGACTAGCACTTAACCTGCCACTAAAAATAGTGAAAACCCTACCCTAGGGTGACTCCATCTTTCTCCGTCGAAATAGACCGTTAACATCGATGTCAAATGGCTCGGTGAGGTGGTCACATGCCGACCCCCCGCTCGCTAACTCGCAAAGCCTAACCGTTTGAAACTTCGCATTAGTGGTATGGAACTTGGACTCTTTAAGGGTTCCAAACCCGTGGCATTAACAACCATGAAACTAAGCCCATGGGGAGCGCAATATTCCCCGCCGGAAGTTACGCTAGAACCATCACAATGCTCATGTCACCACGTGACATTGACATGTGAAACGATACATCGCCTAAGTTATGGTTTGTAGCCGCCCGTTTAAATTTGTTGTTGCGGTTTCTTATATATCATGTGACCTGGCAATTTTGGGGCCGCCGCCGGCTTGGGACCACTAGCGGTCCCCCACCTTAAATGTGAAACATATACACCATAAAATGACAGAGAATATAGATGGCAAGAACCATTAGAAAATGCAGATAGTTGGAGGTCTTCGTGTGCCCAAAGGTCGCACGGCCGACCCCTCCCGACTCCACCAAAATTTTATCATAGCCTCCCGAGGACACATGGTAGCCTCTCGGGCTTGCCACGTGTCTCTCATCCAACGACCCATTTCAAAAGTGTTGCAACCCTATCAATGGTCAAAAATGAAACTCGTACATCTCATATCAATGATCTACATAATGCCAATGGTCACTCTTGATTAGCTATGAGAAAAGGGAATATTCCCTAGAATATGCCACCTCGCTAACCGTACCTACATGCCGATTACATCCTACCACAAAATTTAGATGTTTGGGAAAACTAACAAAACGCGATATCTTCCCTCATACGACATATCGGTTTTTCGAATCATTCACGATGCCGGAATCACACCATGAGACCTTCCGGTCTCAAAAGTTGTGCGCTCAAGCACTTTCAATTTTGACACAATACGATCTCCTTATAAACATACCTCATCACCGGCCCTCATCTACCTCTCATTATCTCCATTTACCACTTGATACGAGATGATCCACCCCATCCACAAATTTCTCAATTATCTCCCCGATATTATTGATCACTCTCCCTCGGGCCTATTTTCGATGGATCCGCACAAATCCCCGCGGTTGTGGTGGTCGCTTCATACTTCATCATATTATCCACCATTTATATAAAGTCAAGATTGACTCTGACGTGGCACCAATAATTTTGCAATATCATGTCTTCTACATCTTGTGCTCAGAATTTTCCATCAACAAAATGTTCATGCTCTAGCGTATATTTGGGGATTCCAAAATTGTCATTGATTGGTTTAACTTACAAAAAACATGTTAGTACACACACCGCAGAATATTTTGGATGAAGTTCTACAGCTCAAAAACATAACTTGATCCTATTTCATGTCGGCACATTTACAAATGGAGAGGAACACAATTTCCAACCTCCTTTCCAAGGGGGTTTATCAACTTACCGAGATACCGCCTACGGAGATTCAAGTGTTATAATGATCATGCATATTAATGATTTCCACCGACCATTTGTACCTGATCATTGGAGGGGGAACATCCCCACAGAAGGCAAGCCACTGCTTTTTATCATTTTTTCTCACACTTACTATTGTATATATGTTTCCGCATCATTGTTTTTGTTGTTCTATAAACATGTATTTATGCGGCACATAACGATGTATTTATTTTTTGCTACACTATTACCATATATTTATAGCTTCATTGTTGATCTGCATATGCATTTAAATATACAACATGTAACTTTTATTTACATTAATAAAAACTACAATTTTTCCGTGCAAAAAGAAAGACAATTTTTTAGATTTATGGAGATAACTTCAAAATAGAATTTTTTTTTTCTAGATTTTTGAGATTTTATTATTGTAAATTACAATTTATATATTATATTTTTTAATCACATGTAATATTAATAAATTTGATACATTTTTTTTTTCACTATTAATTTTATATTATATTTTTTGTCTATAATGTAATATTAACAAATTTGATACATTCTCTTTCACCATTTTTGATCATTTTAAACAAAAATGTCTATAGCATTTTAAGGACTATGGATCAACGTTGGAGAATTTACGTGTTTTCTTTTCCATTTCAAGAAAAATAAAAGTTATATTATAAGATGTATACCCCCAAATATTAATTTATATTTATAAGATGTATACTCCCAAATTTTCAAAGGTAATCACTTTTTAAAGAGTCTATTTTTTTTTCTAATCAAATTCCAATTCTAATTCAAACATAGAATTACGTTGTAGAGGTGACATATTGTTGTTTGCGTTGCATAGTTAATACTAGTCTATGCCATTTTTATGTATGTTCTTATATACACTTCTAGGTATATGGTATACTAGTTCTCATGTGGGTAGGTAGAGTGAGAGAGGTTATGATGTTGTTTTCATGTCTAGTTGTTGATGGTGGTGAGTGGGAGATATGATGTTGTTTATGTCTAGTTAAGTTGATGTGTAGGGTTTTGTTAGTAATGGTTGAGTTTGTATACAGCAAGAGTTTGAGAGTGTGATGTATTGTGATGCTATGTAATTCTCGCCTATAAGAGTATGTTTGATATTATTGTTACAATTCATAGTGAGGATTCATAGTGAGGATGGATGAGTGATTGAGTTGATAGAGTGAGTTTGTTGTTGTTCTCGGGTTTGTATGCAAGTATGTGGTTGATGAGCATATTTGGTTATTGAGAAAATATTTTTTTGCAAGTTGTTTTGATGAATCAGGTATAGTATGAAAATAGATGATAATATATCCACAATGTCATGAGTTGAGGATCATGGTCCAAATTTGAAAATGCATGAAACTTAGTCCACAAGGTTTTGAAGGTTGGGGCCTTACCGCAAGTGATGGCTTCCTTCAAGTGTGGCCTCGAGAAACTATTAGAGATTGGGGTTGCAATAGGTTGGGGCCTATAGGTGGAGCCCCCTGAAGAATTTGAGTCACATAGTTTTGGAAGTGGTATTCCATCATGTAGTGGTTTGAGGAGCAGTTATTTCATACATAAATAAAATTTGAGTTTGGTAATAAAAGGCAATCAATATATATAAAGAAGACTTTAATAATAATAAAAATTAAGAACAAATTATATTTTTTTCCCCGTGCAGCCTCCCTCCCCAACATCTCATAATCCTGAGTATGCTTTGATATTATGTGCCTATGTTCTGCGTGTGTTGGCTGTGCTATCATGCATGTTTGTGTGTCGTTATAAATTTTTTATCATAAATGTTGTTTGACTCATTATACATGTTTCGTGCTGCTCTGCCAATTATTCATCAATGCTAGGAGGCAAAAATCAGACAGTGAGCTGACATCTTGCACACCATCCAGCACTCACTCCCCCACCCCGCATTTTATGGTTCCCCACGTGTTTACCTTAGGAACACAAATTAGTACTTCATTGATCCCGCGGTACACTAACAATAAGTGATCCATTGATCCTTTTGCACTAACAAGAATCCATTCATCACACTTATCTCTTAGCAAGAAGAAATTATCACTCTCTACAACCCTGCTAGGGAGTGACGGCCCTCCTATGCTTCTAGATTTTGTCTTTTTTTGAAGAGATCATTTTTTAGAAGACTTCCATTACCTCAATATTGGACTTGGGAACTCATGTTGTATTTTGAATCCACTAGGACCTAGTGGTCTATATTATTTCTCTCACATCCTCACCAAGCCATTCCTATGGGAGAAGACAAAGAGAGTACATGTAATTGTACGTACGAAAATTTTAAGAGGAACTTCTTGAGATTACATACATTCACTTTTTCCATGTTTGGATGTATGTTGAAGAGTCTAGATCCAAAAAGATAATTTTTAACATTACAACAACATTCAAGGTATAAAGTTTGTAATCTATCATTTGTTAATGTACATTTCAATGTTATTTATCCTCATATCTAAGTTGTTTCACACATGTTATATTTGGATCTCAATTCTCTCGAACAATCTTGGATAGGTTTTTAAATATATCTAACTTGATCATTGTTATCAAAAATAGATTGGGGTGTATCAGACTTTTGTGTGTGAAATACATGTGTTGGGAGTGGAAGAAATATCTTCACGAGCTAGAGCTAGATCATCTATAACCATATACTAGTCAACATAACACATGGGCTTCACAAACAAATATGCTTAGATTTGTCCATCTAATTTTTCATTATATGTCAAGTAGTTTAGGATATTAGATCTAGGGGAACATAGTTGATGATCTATTCATCAATATATTACAAATCAAGGGAATATCTATGGAGCTCCTCACCTATCCACAAGAAATATTCTCATCACAACAAAGTATAACCCATCGGGGATATATCTTTATATTCATTCTCTTTTGTTTAAATTCCTTAGCTTCTCTAATTTTTATGTTTCTTTTGTGTGTTTAGTTTCATTTTTTAGTATGTTTGAGTCATTAATTCCATTAGATTTAATATATCTAATACAAATATAATCAAAACATTACTCTTCCCTTCATCACTCTACATAGTCTAAGACAAAAAGATACATATTTATTTTTACCCTTAAGAAACAATGATCATCATTTGTTGCTACTACACTAGAAATGATGATGCATGATCGGTCCAATTTTGAAATTTTTTTGGGTTTTCTTATGTGATCAGTGTTTTAGGGCTACATCTTTATGTATGTAATTTCAAATAAGCATATTTCAAAAATATCATTAGATCATATGATTTATATTCATGGATGTCCCTTGTGCACTTTGACCATTGTTGTTTACTTGATGTTTCCATGTGAGTAGTGACTTGGGTATAGTATTCGAGTTCTTCTTTTCGTTTAATATAGTTGTGCCAAATCATGATTTGTGTTGTTTAAACAACTTTTTCTACTACATATATGGATTGGACACGCTCAAAAACCCCTAGGGCACTTCCATTGTGAAGATTTCACTCATCAAACTTGTTATTCCAATGAATCCCTCCACTATTATACAGATTAGTTTGGAAAATACACCCGTAAAAGTTTCCAAAAATTCCTACTTAAAGACTACTCTTTATTGATCAAATTGAATTTGTCAATGTTTTTAGCCGTTAAATAATAAATATTATGTTTATTGTAAATAAATATCTCATAAATTTTCAACTTCTAACTTTCTTATCCAATAACCACTCCATATTGTGTGTTATCCGAATTCTTGAAATTGAAAATAATTTTACATATCTAAAGTTGTCTTCAAAATCTTATTTTTTCAAACCCTATCTCTTCCTCCGTTAAACCATGTGTTTGAGTTTTAATTTCAAATGTGATTATAAGAAATGTTGTTTTACTAAAGTAAAGAGGAGGGTGTAATTTGTTTTATAGTTGAAAATGAATTTTTTAAGCATTTTTTTCTCGGTTAATACTAACCAAAATCCCGTAGAGATTTTTAAATAACAAAAAGAACATTTTTTTCAAATTGTATTTCCAAATTCACTTAAAAAACTATTTCATCTAAATTAAATTATGCCAAACTATTTCATCTATAAATTAAATTATGCCAATAAAATCATCTTTGAACCAGATCAACATACGTATACTACATAAGCATGTCTCAAAGTTTAATGGTCATGTATTCCACTTTTTCATTTATTTTTTTAGTCATGAATCTCGAGTTCTAAACGTAGTCATCAACATTGGTAAGAAGAGGAGCAATTGATTTTGCTCCATTTTCAAGCTAATTATCGTTGGATTTTTTTAATTGGAAGTGATCATGGTTCAAATAAAATAATTGAACTCCTCATAAGGCTCATTCAAGGCATTTAATGTTAATTGATCTCAATTCCCCGGCAACTTTATTCATTCCTTCTTCTTTTTTAGAGAAAACGCCGATTTATATTGAAATATAAAACAATACATATGCAGTATGTAATCTCACCGATAAAAGAAACTCAAATGAGAAAGTCATCATGTAGCCCATTATGATGCCGCCCATAAATTGAGGCATGTAAAGATAATAGATGGCATCCCCATATCAGAACAAATCGCTCCCAATACTTATAAACATAATCATCTACAAAACAAAATGGAGATTACAAATAATGAGGCAATACATATTATCTCCATGAAAAGATTCAAGGACGCAGGAGAGCAAGATGATTAGGATCGCCTGTCTATCCGGCTCGAAAGGATAGTCTAGAGAATAGACCGTGGCATAGGGTGAAAACTAAGAGAAAGGAGAGCCCATAAGATAAAGAAGAAGCTGTAAGGATGATTCGCATCCTCCATAGAAAACTCGCTCGCTTGCAATATGAATCTCGCTCGCTTGTTGGAATCGCATATTTACCCCGAAAAGAAAAGCCGGCTCGCCCCCGACTTTTGATATAAACCCGCTCGCTTGATAAATCATGCAGGATACACACATGATGAACCCGATCAAAACCACGCTCGCCCTCGATAAGTCAAGAATCACGCTCGCTCGATAGTTGTATGAAAACCCGCCGTCCATCAATCCACTCTGTTGTGCATACCGTGGAGAAATAAAAAATATGGCGTAATCATTTTGTCATTCAAATTTCGCCCATTAAACATCATATCAACGTACGCATCATATATATCGTTCGTATGAGAATTTCAACCGTTCGCTTTCGAGATGTCACATAATGATGAAATAAGTCGCATATCCAATAATATCAAAGGGAAACGAAAGTAACTTTTAGTCAAAAACTGAATGAGATCAAGCATTCCTAAGCTCTCCGAACTATGAAAAGATATCGAAATGGAAAGATAAGATATTAGTATACAAACCTATAATCCCACCATCTATGGAATATGAATATATCCTCCGTTTTCGGGGAGCAGGGAGGACTCATCTCTTAACAGGCAGACACAGAATCCCAGTGATTCAAATAAATCCTTTCTAGAGCCTCACTGTACTCTGGCATGTCTTCTAAGATGTGGGTGATGGGCGCCCGTTTTAATAGAACCCACAATCTACGAGTCCTCATAACCCATCCGTACAAATCCCACAATCTATAGCCATAGTATTAGTAATCCAGCCAATAACCACTCGAGAGTCACCATATACATGCGCATTCTCATAGCTTGAGAATTTGTGGCACCAAGAGCACCCCATAGAGCAATGATTTAAGATGAAATCGTTCCGTCTCTAGTATAGAACAATTCTTTCCGTTTGCGAGAGCTTAATCCAAGCTCCACATCCCATAACACCACGCACATGCACCATCGAAACATAGCAGGAATGTCCATCTCATGAGGCCTCGTACGTTTAGAGAAGTCCACCGTAGCCATTTGTGGTTTTGGCCGATCATCGATCCATCTCGTTAATACCGAAAAGATCCTAGGAATCGGGAAAGGAACATTTTGGAAGACCAGATTGTTTCTCCCTAACCATACCTCCGATGAGGAAAAGTGAGGACCCGTATTTACCGCAATTTATCCCACTCAAACATTGTGTATGATATAAAGCCCGAGGGGTACCATCCAGGACCCATATGATAGGAGGAGAAAAGTCCCCATGGAAATTTGATAACAGGGCAAAAGAAGAATAAATGGCCAATGGTTTCCTAATCCAATTCACATATGCAGCATCTAAATGGGCCACGTAAACCCCTCTTCGATAAGATTTTCACCCGTGAGGATCTTACCCCTCCACACGAACCACCCGAAAAGAACGATCTTAAAGGGAATTCTTCTCCGCCGAATGTAAGAAAAGTATTAGAAATCCGTCCAATAAGATGCGCAGTTTATCGATCTCGTATTTCCCTGATGCTGAGCCCCCTGATCATAGGCCCATCCCAAATAATAGCGTCCATACCAAAGACCAACAAAATCCAGCAGTACTTCAAAGGAGTCTCAGCCTGGCCCCATTTCGCCCGCCACCTCCCATTCAATCCCAATTGTACACCATTTGAAAATAGGGGCTGCCAAAAGACCATTCCCTTATAGTCCGAGCAAGGAAAATGAAAACTCGCGAGCCAAAGCGAATTGCGCTCCCCGTGATGGCCACACTTCATATGGAAGACCAATGATCTTGTTGAAAGGTGGATTGGGATCTCGCTCCCGTCCTTAAAAAAAGCCATGCCACCGATTTGTCATATGCACCATAACCTTTTTAAAACTCCGCCATATGGCTGAAATGAGACGTGGATAAGTGACCCACATGCATAACAAACTTGGTGAAGGAAATCTCCATCTATATACTTACGCTTAATCACCGCACTCCATATCCCATTCCCATGAATAGCCCCGCCAAATGGACTTAATGAGCAAGGCTATATTGGAAATTTCTTATATTAAGGATTCCTCACCCATCGTGCTCCTTTGGCCTCGCAAAGTATCTCTAATCTGCATAGATGAAAATTTTTGAGCCCATAGAATCTCCCCACAGAAAATTTGCAATGATACCCAAGCATCCATATTGATGACCCCTTCGGGAAATAATATAAATGGCCCCAATAAACCATCATTTGGGAAAGAACCGCCCGTATCATTATGAGTCCGCCCCCCATGGAAAGCCAACGATGAGTCCATCTCGTCATCCTCCTTCTATCTTGTCAACCAACCATACCCGCCACGGATCCCGTAATCACAAGGTTTAATAAAGAAACCGAGATATGTGAACCCCCATCGCTCGTATCCGACACCCATAAAGTCGGGCCATGAATGCAATTTCATTAATATCCCCATATTCAAATATAATGAAATATTTGCCTTTATCGAGATGCCTTCAGCCCCGTAGCCGATTCAAATCCCATACATCAAATGAGTATAAAACCAAGTGGTTCCGATCAAATAACCAAATATCAACAAGTCATCTACAAACAAAGAGTGGGAACATGTTACCGTATTTGAGAAAGAATAACCTTTTATACAACCCTTCCAAGCTCGCTCTATGCATAATGTTCGAAGCCGTCCATAATGAGAATGAAAATAAGCGAGGAAAGTGCACACTTGGCGATGACCACGTCCAGGAGTGAAGAAAGAAGTAGGAATATCGTTAATGATAACTCAGGATATCTCACCGTGGTAATGCATGACTTAATCCATCTTATAATGCTAATAGGAAGGCCAACTTTCATAAGAACCCTTCGATGTATGCCCACGATAGAATCGTATGCCTCCTTGTGAATATCAACCTTCATCACAATGGCATTCTCTTCTCGCATGAATAGAGCGCACTCCTAAGCGATGGCGTGGCATCATGTATGGAACGACCCTTAAGAATCCATACCGCTCCCGAGATAAATCACACCCCGCCGGCCAAGAATAATTTTAGAAGAGATTTTATATAGAACATTACATAACGAGATCGGCCTATAATCAGCAAATGTCCGAGGGGCATCCGCTTTTGGAATAAGAGCAATAAAAGTGGAATTGAGTTTTGTCGCATAACCCCACTAGACCGAATGTGTTCAATAATATGAGTCATCTCCTCACCCAATAGCTCGAAGAAGTGAATAAAAATTTACTTACCAACCATCCCAGATCTTGACATTTGTCCCTAGAGAAAGACTTTAGGACCATAAAGACTTCATTCCCATCAATGGGCCTATCCAAAATCGATATAGCATCATCATCGAACATGCGTTCAATGTGGTCAAGCAACCATACCGAGCATTTTCATCAATTCTCCGAAGCTTAGAAACTTAGAAAAATATGCCAACGTCTCCTGACGACTCATTACCGTCATATACAATAGCACCATCATTTTCCGAATGCTCCATATGGAGTTTCGCACCTACGCTCATTTTCCGAGTTGTGAAAAAATTTTGTATTCCGGTCGCCTTCTCGCTAACCATGTCATCCGACTCTTGAGTCGCCAAGATACTTCCTCGATCCTTAATATTTCCCTTTTCCGCACACCCAAATCCATGAGCAAATACCTGTGAGTACCGATGGATAAACAAGATAAAAGAGTTAATAATCCTCCATTTGATGTGCCGTATTCTTGAAATTCCGCCCTTAGAATCCTCTCTTTTATCTCTTTCCCAAGTCCTTGATGCATTTGGTCTTCTCGTAATCGGAAATGAAAACGGTCCCATGCATTCCGACCATCCGCATCACATTCCTCCCTCCCGCATCCCCTCGACCAGATTGATATTCGGTGATCTTCAAGCCATATGCGATTGAATTTATAGGGACGCCACAAAAGGAAACCCTTTCAGATATAGACCATGATAGAATAATGGGCATATGATCCGAAATATCGACCGTAGAACCATCACCCCAGGTTCGTCCAAAATAAGCATCACATAACCTTGAACCACCACCGTCAATCTCGCTTGCCAATATATTCATTACTCGCTTCTGCCGATTGGTCCATGTAGGAGCAATAGGATCGTGGCCCCATGTCAACAAGACCCCGTTGAGTGAATAAAGTCGTTTATGAATGTAGCAAGTGGATCCACCCTCGCATACAATGTACCTAAATCTCGCCCACATTCAAAGAATTAAAATCCCCCATTAGAATAAGGTTTGGTAAAAGCCAATATCCCCGCCGACATCTTCTCCGTTCCAAAAGTGTACTCGTTTGAATATGGTGCATATAAGTTAATAATATTAAAATTGTATGACAAACCTCTGTCCGCTTCGACAAATAAAGATACCACCCGAAAACTATAAGCACCGAAAAGATAACACTTCGGGTCCCAAATAGCAATAAGACCACCAGATCTACCGCATGAGCCGACAACGCAAGATGTACTTTCTTAATCTTGAGAAACAAATTGATGGCTTTTGACCGTCCGACATAGTTTCCCGTCCCAAAATACAATAGGATTGACCAATCAAATCTCAGGCAAATGGAATTGGAGTCATCGCCCAACCCCCTTATATTCATGGATATGATGTGGGTCATGAAGTGACGTAGGAAGGGTGGCGTGCTCTAAGCACCCTAGGAGAATCGTCCAGAGAAATTGATTTTGCAATGGGAACTTTAGTAAGACCAAACCTCTTCATCGCAGAAAAGTGACAATGACTTATATTTTCCCTTGTTTAATCTACATGTGCCTTGGCCTTCTTCTTAATAGAAATTATAGCAAATATACAAGTATGAGGGCTTGGCCGTGACATAATAGGTTTCTCGAAAACAAGAAGTGCATTTAGGTCTAGGTTTGGATTTCCCCATCGCCGCCTCAATATCACTCCTGCAATGTAATTCACTGGAGATTCAGCAAAACGAAATGGGTCGCATTGGACAGGTATCGAGAGAGGAATCCGGAAAATCACTATAGAAGATTTATCTATTGGCATTCTCCCCCTTGAGAGCACGATGATTGTCCCATGGGCATAGACTGCTTGTATAGAGGTGGGCCATCCCGAGAGTCATGAATGCTGCTGGTCCGTATAGGTACCTGTGGGAAAGCATCTCCTTAGCGTTATAAGGGCCCTTCCCTTTGATGTCTTTTCCCTAAACAAAGCTCGGGAAATACTAATGTTGGGATTATCATGCAGCAGAATGTAGATTCCGAGGGAGCATAGGAAGGACATGGAATCGAGGTTTGTCATACACCCAATGTTAGGAGGAGATAAAGGGGTAACATTTATTTCATTTTCAACCTCGTGGGTCCATGATTCTATTTATGTTACGTAGGCAATGTATGAAAAGAAGCTATATTAGAAGGAGCCACTACTGGAGAGCTAAGAACTCGTGTCGATCATTATCAGATTTAAAACATCTTCCTCGCAGGACGATGAGATAGGATTACCCGCTCGATC